>BOPP01000112.1:2508691-2521497 GCA_017312745.1 Gryllus bimaculatus | reverse complement strand
GAGATGATATTGATTAAGAAAGCAAAACAGGATAGAACTCCAAGAAAGCTTAAAATGAGCTATGAGCAGAGTAAAACGCAGTATCGACTTGCTACCTCAGTATTGCAAGGAACGATGACTTAAGATACTCGACGAAGTTGTGCGACAAAGTACTAAAACTGCATCAGGGCGGAGCTGCGAAACAATCGGATCGCGGTCAGCAAAGAACGAGACAGCCTTCGTCGGGAAAAGAAAGCGATTAGGCGCGCGAGGTCGGCGAGGACGAGCCTCCGGCCCAGTCATCGAAAGAGCAGAAAACGCGACCCAGCGAAGAAGGCGCCCGCCGATCTCCATGTTAATGTTGGTATTTTGTTAGGCATAGGGTGCTGCCGCGCGGACACGCGGCCGCCGCCGGCTCTGCGGGAGCGCCCCGGCGCGCCGCGCAAACCGCCACGACGTCATGGCCGACACGAGGGGTCGCCCACTCTTCGCGGCAACGGCCGAAAGGCCCTAATACCACAAAATAAGGTTACGGGCAAATGCGGGAAATATTGAAAATTAATGACGGAAAATGAAACAAGAAGGATGAGAAAGACAAGTATGTACATTTATTGGAAACGATGAAAGAAATATCAAATCGAGTAAGAAAATTTAGCTTTATAAAGAAGACGCATAGGAAAGATGTTAACAGGCGTTGGGACTTAGTTACTTCCTTTAACTCTAAAAAACCATCGTGAAAGTAATGCCCTGACAACTTCTAATGGTTATAACACTGACTGTGCTAAAAGTAATCGAAACGAGAAAGAGTAATGCAACTTTCATATGTATTATTCAGTTATTTTTAATCTTGAATATTATTTCTTATTTCTTGGGGGTGAATGAAAGCTCCTGGTAAGTCTTCAGAAAGTGTAATCATCTCGCTCCGGACATGCTACCGCTGCGCTCCACTTTGCAGGTCAAAGAACTTCAGGTAAATGTGGAATCTAAAACGTATATGCCAGTAAGTCTCAAGCGGTTTAGCGCATCACATGCCAGTACAAAAAAGACCTCTCCATAATTTAAAAGATACTAATAGTCACAATGCTTTTTCATATTATTTCCATCACAAAATATCTCCATCTCACGAACCATTCATTCAAGCCTCTTCAGCATCAATCATTTTCAATTCATGCATGAATCAGTCCTTATGTCATTCATTGCCCAAAGTCTCATTCAATCTCTTTCTTTCATAAATGTACACTCTTTATTGTTTATCATTTATCACCATCATGCACTCACATTATCCATCCATCCATGCAGTCCCTTCAGCCGCTTTGGCTAGAGCCCAGCACGTGTTAAAACCTCTCCGGAACCGCACGACACTTGCGACGCCGCGCGCGCGGCGGCGACGCGGCGCGCCAGTGGGCGAAGCGGAATAATGAAAAGATTCTGAAGACGCTTCCATTACGCTCGAACGGCTTTTCTCTCCGCCTTGTTTTTTCCCAAATCCCTCGAGACTGACCAGACGTCGCACCAGACCGTCTCCTCCGAAGGATCGGCTCCCCCCGCGACCGCGCCGCGCCTTGCCAAAGCTTCCTCTCGAGAACGGAGCGCCGAGGGAAATTAAAATTAATTCTTTTAGCGAGGAAATTGGAGGACGCGTGGTTTTATTTGCGACCGTGTTCGTCTCCGTCCGCCCAAAATTCCACGCAGTCGGGTCGCCCGACCCCGCTGAAAACCTTTCGCTAAATCTCAAGCTATTAATTAAAAGAAACAGAAACTAATTTAGTGCTTTTATTCCCAAACGTAACTGAGATGTACTTTTTTAATGAAGTACGCAGAAGAAGCGAAGGCGGAGACAGGTTCTCGAGGAAATAAAGTGCGTCCATTCAAGGGAGTGTTCTCTACGAAATAGCTCTAGTTTACGACTAAGTTTACTCTATAAATGAGACACAGACTTTCGAAACCTGAGAAAAATTTTCGTCAAGTAAATGAAGAGCACAGTTCCACTGCGAGTCATGTCATTACTTCCGTTCGTGAATCCAATCCCACACATGAGGAAAGTTCTCAGTTCCACATTATGAGCAACTTGTCGCGTAAAACGATGCTCAAAAATATTGCTAACAGATGCCAATTGCGTGCGGTCAGTTGGAACCCGAGGCACAACATTACTTACATTTCAGGATAACACGTCTAATAAGAATACGCTAATACCGCGACTGAACGACGACGAGATTGTTGTACGTGCAAGAAGCATGATGGCATTCCCAATAACGGCGACTAGCACCGCAGTCTGCAACCCTACTGCCCGTCCGCCCGCCTGGCGCCGCTGACCGATGTCCGGGGAGGGGATCGGGACCATCCCAGGGCTGCGCAGAGTGCGCATTGCAAAGAAAAATCTTGCGCAGCAGCGGGCGACTTAAATTGCGTAAGTGAGAGTTGGCCGGTTGCCGCAGCGTCTGAGGCCCGCTCCCGCCATCGTTTTTAATACGCGCCTTCCGATAAGGACGTATTATTGATGCCGGGTCGCCCGACACGAGGGACCACCGTGCCCCGGACGCCTCCCGCCGCCGTCCCGGCCCAGCCCCGCCCCGCTCCTGACGGTCAACGGCCTACTGTTCGGGCTGCGGGTCGCCCAATTGACGATACTCTGGCTCTCCTTCCGGCCCTGATGCGAGTGCCTGAATGAACATCATATCTCGAACTAACTATTGCTATTGCCTATATCTTCTGTTTTAGAATGAACGAGTAACTAACTCGATAGAGTCACCAAAGGGATGTAATTAGAATTACCGAATAAAAATAGCTTATGCGACTGTATACGGTAAATAAGCAACTAATTTATATCAAATTGTAATGAACTATGATTAAAAGTGATTGTTATTAAAACGAAAAAAAGAGTTAATTTACCACGTCGAGTAAACCACACAATTTATTCATATAATAAATTGTTGCAAAATATAACGAGCTTATGTTGTACATATTAGCTTCGTACTTTTGAAGGCGAATACACTAAATCTGTTCCTAATTTATACGTACAAAAGCTAAAGAAATTCCAAAAATAATTCACATCGTCCATAAAATATCCATCGTAGATACGCGAGAGGGTTAACATTCAGAAGGACAGCAATCAAGAGCATAAAAAAAATCGGACGTGCGCATGAACAAGAGGACTCACTCCCAAGTAATCTTAATTTAATTTCTCATTCGGCGCATCCTCATCCTCAGTCGTAGTGTACAGCCCCGCGAGGAAGCCCACAGAAAAATTAAAAAATTTCCCTAAGGAGAAAAAAAAACGGCTTGTCGAGCATGTCTTTCCGATTCGCTTGACCGGAAATCCGCTAAAGCGCGAACAAAAAAAAAAAAAAAATCACGTATCCGTTCCACCTCCGTCTCTGCCGGCCCGCAGCCAAGCGTGACAGGAGGAAATGGTCGCCGACGGCAGGCTAACCAACCGAGATTAAATCGTCGCCGCGCCGCTGCGCAATTCCCGTGGCGCCGGCCCGAAGACTTTTCATCTGTGACTAACAGACGCATGGAACGGCGTGAAAGTTACTGAACCGAGCAGACGACTTCTCCAACTCCATCTCCCTCCGTCCGTAACCCTTTCCTCCTCCGGAGCTCCCCTCCTCCCTTTCTCCCGATCATCCCCCCAGATTCCTCCTCCCTTGATTCTCCAAATGCCCCTCTCCCTAGTCGCTCCCTCCCGCCAACACCTTCCCTGGCGCGGGGCAGAGATCGGTGGTTGAGACTGGGGCAGGATGGGGCGGCGAATGACCTTTCTAACGTCCACAAATTATGTTCCTCTTTTCTAACACTCGCCTGCCAACAAATGGCGATAAATTTTCGAGACGTGTCTGCGTGAGAGCAGGTTGCGAATGTGTGGCGTCACGTAATAAATATGACGCGTTTTTAAAAGTCCTCTCTTTTTGTCCGTGGTGCGCGTTGTTGGAATACAATCCGAGATAGCCCGGCGAGTTGGCATAGAGGATGAGCAATTCTCACTGCGTTCGCACACCTC
The DNA here is from genome assembly GCA_017312745.1 of Gryllus bimaculatus. Lineage (NCBI taxonomy): Eukaryota > Metazoa > Arthropoda > Insecta > Orthoptera > Gryllidae > Gryllus > Gryllus bimaculatus. The sequence goes on along the minus strand of BOPP01000112.1, from coordinate 2,517,518 downwards.
TGCAATGGAGCGATGGAGCAATGGGTAGTAGCGGGAAAAAAAATCAAGTTGCTACATAAATATTCGGGAACAGATCTAAAGGATGATTAAAATTTTTCAACATGATGGTCAAGTCAATCTAACAACGAAATGTCTCTACTCTTTATTTTGGATGAATACTGGAGCTGTCGTTACGTATTCCGCATCTAAAACTTATTCATGGCTTCTATAAATAGAATTAATTTTTAAAAAAGAAATACAAATTTTCACTGTAGGGCTACATTATTGTTAATTGTTTTTGTACCGAAGAAATAACTTAAGCGATAAACCATGATACTACTATTATTTTGTAACACATTCATGTGTAACTTTTGTCTTAATTACGATTATGATTTCTAAATTTTCGTTTCTGATTAAAAAACCATTGACATCTCTTCAAAGAATTTATTTTTCTTGATACTTTTTTGTCAGAATTTTCATATTAGCTAAATCAAAAGACGAAGTGAGGAATAATATTTCATGAAGTGTAAGGCAAGTGACAGAACGTATAAGCAGTATATTTGTTTCCAAATACTGTGTAGAAAACACATACAAAAAATTCGTTATACTACAACCAATATTCAGATACACGGGAACATCAAATAACGGACAATTTCAAGAGAATACCATTTCAGGAATATTTTTAGCCGTACCATGCTTTCGGAGCGATTCCGAACTTTTAATTTCCGAGGCAAAAATGAGAAAGAAGAATAAATGAGAAATAAATAGTTTTCCGCTCCTCTCTGCCACAGATCACCAGCGAAGCCACTGATAGAAATGCTGAACGTGGGGCGGTAATTAACTCAGAAGAAAATGAGTTTCTAATGAAAATGGAGTCTTCTTCCCTTTGAGAAACAAACGGTAGGTAAAAACTGGAAACGTCTCCTATGAAGATTGGAGCGATTGGAGATAGGTAGCATTGAGGCAATGCCACAAGAAGGAAGTTCTTTCTCCTACTTGAAAGTTTCTACAAAACTTCTTTGAACCAGTTCTAACTCTTGGTCAGATATTGTGTAGAAATAATTAAAATAGAAAAGAGATTAATTTTATAAACAACGTGTACTGACATTATTGTTCATTATTTTTTGCTTACAGTGTGAATAATTCTAGATAGAAACATGCAAACGTTTTTCCCTCAAAAAATTATTGTAACAAAAGTGAAAATAGCTTCAGTCTGAATCCCATCTTCACACGTTTATGATAACTCGTGATACGAAGTGGTGATATCCTCAAAAAAATTAATAAATTCCTAATTAAAAATTTAATAAGGGTCCAAAAATATCTATTTTTTTCGATTACGTCCTTAGAGACATTGTGTGTTACGAGACAAGTACTCATGCTCTCGGTGCTTAGGATGTCTCGTTTCTAAGGTGAGTACGATAGTGATGTTGTAGGAGAACGAGTGTTGTCAGATGCATGTATGTCTGGACGTTTTCTTTCCCAATCTGTTTTTGTTTTCATCTCAAAATTTAAGATACATATTATACTTATGTATTTAATATATTTGAAGTAGCATTGAAGGGTTGTAACATCTCCTAGAGAATACTTGCGGGATTTTGTGTGGGACTTTCCTTATACGTGTAATATACAAAACATGTTTCCGTAGCGTCTTACGTATAGAAGAGATTGTTTCCATTTTCATTAGCATTTTTTCATTACTATTATAAGTTGTCAGAAACATTTCCTCTACTGTCGCTGAATCACAAAAATTCCAACACTCAATGGTCTATAACATTTTTTGGAACCAAAGAAAAAAAATTCTTAACTTCAAGTCAGAAACATCCTTCTAAAATATGGCATATTTTAAATATTATTTAAAAAAATAACCCTACAAAACAGACTGAACATAGTAATTTTCTAGGAAAAATATATAAGGTCAACTAAGGTAAGTCGATGGTAAGGTTTTACTAATATTAAAATGACACAAAAACTAAAAGCGCATATTCTCAAAATGTCTTTATATTCAGGCCTTCCGAGTACGCATGGAAATCGCAACCCTACAAATGAAAATTCTACGACCAATTCTCATTTCTTTAATAAAAGAAGCGACGGAAAGAGCAACATTACGCATGCATTTTGTACGACCGCTACTGAAACATCCAAGAACACAAATGAGAGAGCGATTCTGCAATATATCACAGAGAGCGCCACAAAGGCACGCCCCCCGCGCCGCACCGCGCGGCGCGGCCGCCGGCTCGCAACAGCGCAGACGGAGACCAGAGCGCGGAGGGTGGCTAATGTGTGCACGCTGCCCGGACGGCGCGTTATGAGTTATGTCCGAGAGGCCGCGGACCCGCCGGCGCGGAGCGCTCTCCCCGATACTAAATATACCGGGAAATTAAAATATCCCTCCGCACGAGTCCGCGGCCCGGTAATTGCTGGCTTCTTCCTCGAAGCGACTACTTTATGGCCCGTCCGCCGGGCAGCGACAGCGCGGACGAGGAGTCCAGGACCCGGCGTCCCCGCGGGGGCGCGGGCCGCACGCGCACTCGTCCGGGCTGCTGCGGCGGCGGCGGTGGTGACGGCGGCGGCGGCGGCCGCCGCGGTCCTGGACAAACAGCGCTGCGCTCCGCGCACTCGCGCCATCTTGGCCGGGCGGACAAAGTAGCTTTTCGAATGAGTCATTTTTTAGTTCTTTCGTAGTAAAGAAGTTTCGTTGTAAAAGCTCTTTTTGATAGTAAGGAGAATAACTGCCATGAATATGATGAAAACACCCACAAAAAGAAAAAAGAACCCCTTTTAATAACCACTGGGAGAGGCAAATAAAACATACCGTAAGAGAGATGAGATTGGTAACTTTTTGTACTTTTCAACGCATCAAATCTTATACCACAATTTCTTAAGGCCTTTCATTCGTAGACAGTACATTATAAACTTAATTTAGAGTAATATAATTGATGCATTATATCTCGTAATATGTCTTAAGAAGAAAATATCAATCAGAACAATTATTTGCACTTTGTGTCGTTTTAATTCCAGGACAGTTAAATGGTGTCATGATCGACCTATTGCAGTTATGTCAATATACATATTATGCCTAATCAATCACTCAAAATATTTCTATTAAGTTGATTTCGTCTCATCCGATATAGCAGTCTTATCGTGGCAGGGTCAGTCAGATTAATAACGTTACATTATCACCTTTGAGCAGGACAATAATTTACTCTCTATTACCAAATATTCTCTTCTGAAGCAGTTTTATTTTCATCGTCCAATCTATTAAATTTTCGGTCCTACACGATCATCATTATCTCCGTATCTCATCTGTTCCTACAGACACCTTCGAAAGTCTATTGCATTGTTGGCGTAGGCGAGGGAGTAGGCTTGCGCATTCATGCCTTCATACAGTGGATGCTCCCTAGTGGCATAGCTACGCTCGCCCAGCCCTCCGCTCTGTGAGGCAGACTTCGTGACCAAGAAATCTGAATGATAACGCATATTGTGGATAGTGAAGCTTTGCGAAAGGAATGCGTAGTTGATGTAGGAAGTGCCACCATGCCACTGCCACATGCTGAACCACCTCTCCCCTACGACGGACTCTTCACGCAGACTTCGGTTCAAAATCTTCACAATGCTGTCCCAACCCCTCCCGCCACCGCTTCGGTTTCAATGTCCACCCTCGAACTCTCGCTACCCACCGCGTCTCCGCCTGCAGTGTCGCCAACCGCCGCCTGCAGCCCTGCTCCCGCCCGCGGCCCCCCGCCCAACCGGCGCTCGCGGGGCAAGGGAGCGAGAAAACGCGTGACTTATAATCCGGAGATATGTCCGGTCCGCCATACATATGTATGGCCTTCTCGCGCACACCACTACGACTAGTGCATGCGGCGGCGACGGTGGCGGGTAGGGCTCGAGCTTCCACTACTCGCGAGGCGACTGCCCAGATAAGGAAATCTGCGCCGACTTCTGGTGGACAACACGGTTTGCATAAGAGGATTACATGCAAATACACACCAAGACGGAATGTTGCTATCTCGAAGATTTCGTCGGCTTGTTTACTTTACGCGAACCCAGACGAGATTTAGGGATCTTTTATCTTGAGTGGGTCGGCTCGCCTCGAGCCCCGATCTCCAGTGCCCCCTTCAGCCCCTGCGGGTCGGCAACCCGCATTGCTTCGCTGGATCTCGCCGTCTAAAGCACGTTTCGGAAAACAGCCAAGGCGCAATCTGGGTTCGAATAATGTGTTTCTACAAACGAATTTGCATCGCACTTTCGCATGGTTGCCTTCATTTACGAATTTCCTACACGATATGAACGTAAATGAATGTCCCCCCACCCGCACGTTCTATGGCGAACACTTCTGAATCTATCCTTCAGAAAATACATCACGCAACATAAACTAAAATTTGCATTTGTAATATGACAAGACATTCAAATTACAATTGTATGATTTTCCTAGAAATGTGAACTACACTTCTGCAGCCACGTTATTATTTTCGTCGAGTTACTGGAGAGGCGCAGTTCTAGCAACACAGAAAGAAAGACATGAACATACTTCAAAAAATACTCTCATGATACACTTCTTGAGCAGTAGCCAACCACGAATAAAATACAAGGTCTCGAACCTTGAGAGGCGTCAGTGAGAAATGTTAATTTTATTGAATTATATTTATCCAGCAGAGATAAATTTACAACATGTAAAAATTTCACATTATATAGATACACGAGTCTCATTCTCAGAGCGATCGTAAATGGAATCTGAAAAATTCTGAAAACGTTTAAATAATATTAATTTCTCTAGAACCCTAAAAGGTCCCATTTTTTACGAATACAGCAGTGTGAAAAGGACAGAGGTAAGTCCTTTGCTCACTCACATTTTCTAGAGAAGAAACCTCCGTAGCAAAATGTTTCATCCAAAAACAAAAATAGCATATGCTTACGGTCACAGAGGCAAATCATCACCGTAAACTAACAAAAACTACTCAAAATAAACCTTTAAAAATGCGATACTCATTCTCGCTTTGGTACTGCCTCTCTTTCATTTCAACTGAGTTTCACTTAAATGCAAAACTCTATTCCAAGATTAAAAAGTATATCTAGAAGCATTACACGATGTTAAAAGCCAGATGCGACCATAAAACCAGCATTCGTTATCAACAAGGTAGTCACAAAAATAACATCAAATCCTGTGAAACGCACAGCGAACTCAAATTATTTAAAAGGCTTACAAAAAGGTGAGAGAAAGCAATTCACAGTTTCTTGCATACGATATCTGCGTTCCACCGAGGAGTGAAGGAAGAGTGAAAATCCGCGAGATCACGACACCAAAAAGAGCAATACTTTCGCATTTATAGCATCAATAGACACGGTATCTTACATTCCAAACTAAGAAAGCTATCGGGAGCCTCTCGAAAGCGCGGGCGAACGGCAGACGTCGTCGGTGTCGGCGGCGAGCGCAGCCGCTCCCGGAAACCCTGTGCGCGCAATTACGCTATCGCCGCGCACGCATCCCACGCGCGCAGCATTAATCGCGCTCGCTCCGCCTCCGCCCGCCGCCGACGTCGCCGCCGCCCCGCCGCCCGCGCCGCGCGGTCGCAAAATTAATTTATATTGCCTGCGCCGCTCGCCGCCCGCGAGTCCGCCTCGCCCATCGCCACGCCCCCCGCACGCTACGCCTCGCCTCGCCCTGCCCACCACTCCCCCTTCCCACGCCAACCCCCGCCCCGCCCTGGCCCTCCCGTACCAAGCCGCCTGCACAAACCCAGCCCGCTCCACCCACCCTAAGCCACACCGTCCCCATCCACGCAAGTCCTCGGACGCCACTCGTCCGCACTACCTCAACCCGCGCCTTCCTCATTGCCACCCCCGCCCCCAGCGAACCCCTCTCCGCCTAACTCGCCCGGCCCTGCACACTCTCCTTTCCCACGCCAACCTCTACCCTGCACGCCCTCCCACACCAAGCCTGCGCAACCCCGCCTCATTCTACCCATTCCACAACATACCTCCCGTGCCACTCCGTTCCCGTTCCACGCCAAGCCCTCGGACGCCACTCCGTCTAGCACTACTCAACCCGCGCCTCCTCATGCCACCCCCGCCCCCAGTGAACCCCTCTCCGCCTAACCTCGCCCGGCCCGTCCCACCCCGCGCCTTCGCCCGTTTCGTCTCTGCCCCACTACCTCCCGCGCAACCTCACACCCGCTCTCACCTCTGCTTCACTCCGTCCAGCTCCTTACACCGCTCCCATCCCTCCAGTCTCGCTCCGCCCCACTGCTTCTCCCTGCCCCTCCATGCCTCTCCCGCCACTCCCTCGGCCGCCTGAAAACGCCCACGTCGGACGCCTGCCCGGCAAAATCTGTGCCTGCCGCCACGCCTGGCAGCCACGCTACCCGCCGCGCTCCGGGCGCTGTCCACGTGACAACGAAATATCTGCTTGCGTTCGATCTCCCAGGAATGCGCGGTTATTTAAAGAATCAGGCTTGTCATCCACCGGATTTGAGTTGAGGGAAAAAAAAGGAAAAGATTAAAGGTAGCAGAGAGTAAAGAATGGCTTGAAAAAGTACATAAATGTGATGTATCTCAAAGATAAATATCGCAGATACGGGAGATGTCAGAAAACAGCTTACAAGACCTACAAGAACTCTACTCTCGGCCATATTTTCTGGCTTATGTTCCAAACATTTTCAGCTTTTCATTTAAAGTGTTTCAGTTCTTTCACATATTTCATCATTGGTTTTAAAACAGAGAAAATCGCAAATTTTAATTTACAATTTTGGGGAGTTCAGTAAATAAAAACATACGATTCACATTATATATAATATATATATATATATAATATATATACTATTATATATCATATTATAAACTGGCAAACTGGTATGGGTAAGCCATCGAAAGCTCAATATTTCAATAAAAAATACCGTTGCCAAAGACCAACGCCTCTCCTTTTAGCTTGCCAGAAAGGTGAAGACCAAAACATAAAAGTTCGCCTGCTTACCTTGTTCGGCTCTCCACGTGCGCGCAGGTGACAGAGCCGCGCCGACAGCAGCGCGCGCCAGCCGCAAACCAGCAGCCCGCCAGCCCCGCGTGGCCGACCACGCGCGCTCCGCCCATCTCGGCCCCGCCGCGGTGCCCGCCGCACTGCAACGCACGAAACCATCACAAGCCTTTTAGAGCAACTCAACTACTACTATAATAATAATAATAATTAATACAATAATAATAATAATAATAATAATAATTAATAATAAGAAGAAGAAGAAGAAGAACAACAACAACAACAACAACAACTAGACGAAGAAGAATGGGCTATTTGAATTTCTATGTTATTTATACAGAGAATTATATATTAATATATTTGTAAATTATATTCCAGGAATTTCCGGTCTCCTGGTACTTATTCATTTGGTTTCATACGTTAAATCAATGGTACCAAAACAGCATGTACTTTCTCGCCCTTGGTAACGGTAACGCAATATTATGTCGCAATTGCTCTCCGCATTCACATACACGTCATCACCTGGAAAACTCGTTGAAAATTATAGAACTTTATGTGCAAAAAAATATTTCTTCTGAAGTTGACATACCAGCACAAATTCAACACTAAAATGCGTTTCATAAAGCTGTAACATTTCCCAACATTGCAAAAGCATTCTCAAAATCTCCTAACAATGACAAGGACTTGCAGCTTTGTCAAATTCACAATCATCTGAGACTAGCAAATGCATCTACCATCTGAGAGTAGCAAACTTACCATTATTCGAAAATTTGCAAAAACAGTAATGATTTTTAGAACAGATTAAATTTAACAAAAAAATACGCAAACCTACGCGTATTATCGAAAAATTGGAAATGGGCTTATTTCAAGTACTGTTTTGGAGGAACAGATTTCATTAAAATAATCATTATCTTATTTGCAGGAAGACGCCGAAAAACATATCGTTTTGACGTCAATGGTTTTTCGGTATCAAGAACCCACAAAACATAGATTCTGTAAACACGTGTTGGAGGAAGTACTACACATATAGGAACTTACTACGCATATAAGAACATGATTTAACCTCTTTTTCGTTACCAAATCCCGGTAAAACGAGTTTTTTGTCTAAAATTCGGAAGTTTTTTTCCCCTTCCCTGCAGCATTACAGTTTTACTGTATGTAAATTCAGTGGTTACGTGGAAGAGCAGGCCCTATGGCCTGAGCCTGGCCATTAATTAAAGGCATTATCATTATTATTATTATTATTATTATTATTATTATTATTATTATTATTATTATTATATTTTCTCCATACTGTATAAACAGAAACAAAAAAGGTTGCAAAACCATAGAATATTGATAATATCATGCGATTATACAATGAATGTCAAGACATAAAATTTTTCCTTCAGTTGATTGTATTTTTGTGAATCACAAATAGAAACTGAATCAAACAAGTGTGCATGGTGTTTTACAAGAGTTTTAGAATTTCTCTTTCTTACACGTTTATTTTCCTACTGTTCCTTCACCTTACAAACCACACGGAGTTGTAAAAACCAAAACTATCATTTATCATTAAAGCTTTCCTTTATCTTAACAAGTATTCGAACATGATACTTTTCAAGCAACTATTAATTGAACAAGCATCGCAAACTACAAAACGAAGAACTTTTTTCAACAACAAACCCCTTCAACAGAACGGCACAGAGCCACGGAAGTGCGATAAGCTTTGAGCCACACCTCGTTGGTCGGCCCTCCACGGCAAGTCCAAAGCGCTGCGGTCGCCGGTTAGGCGCAGTCCTCTGAAAGGGCGAGCAGAGCAGGAGGACGCCCAACTCCGCAGAAACGACTCAGAGCTGCGCGGCACCCGGAGAAGAGCGGAGCGGCGCGGCGGCGACG
>BOPP01000112.1:2464224-2502057 GCA_017312745.1 Gryllus bimaculatus | reverse complement strand
AGCCGCTCCTGGCGAGGTGAGGTCGCCGACCGCGCCGGTCTCCCCGCGCTCGCCCGGCTGGAGCCAATAATCAGCGCACAGAGACCCGGAGCTCCCTGCGGCGGTGGCTGTCGCTCACTCAGAGCCCGGAACCAGGAGCTTGAGAAACATCGCTCCTCCGCGTTCTATGCACTTTTTGAATCTCACAGACAGGCCCGCCCGCTCCGGCGCGCGCCGCCCTGATACACCACCCTAAATGTCCCGCGCACAACCTCGTGTCGCTCTTCCGCCCTCTCTGGAGCGTGTGCCGAGACCTCTCACATCCCAGTTCCAGATGTTATATTTTGTCTGTAGACTCTGACGATTATGCTTCAGAGAACCATCGTCTTTTATATTTAGACCGTGCCCCGGCGTCGCGTTCTGGTAAAGATCCCCTGCGCCGGTACTAAAAGGTATAGTTATATCGCCTCCTGTGCACTGCGGGTACCCAAGTGCACCTCCGCGTTGCTCGGTTATGGCACTTATCGACCGGCGCGGCGCGCGGCCCCTACGCCCTCGGCCCAACTCTCTCCTGTTGCCTCGGCGCTGGCGGCTCCTCGCTCCTGAGCGTGCGCCGCCGCCGGCCGCCCGCGCCCGCGGGCACGCTCCCGCCACCGCGCCGCCACGCCGCCACAACCACACTGCATTCCACAACCTGCGGGCCCTTCTAGCGGCGCTCCGCGCCAGCCCTTCCGCTCGACTTAGCTCACACTTTGCTGCGCCCGGCCGCCCGACGCCCTCCAATCATCAGCCTGTGCGAGCCAACCCGCTGTGCCGTGCACTCCTACAACCCCCACGCTCAACTCCCTCGTCACGCCTTTGAGCCCTCCAGCCGCACCCCACGACCTAATGCCCCTTTATCTCTACGACCTCATGAGCGACCGCAACGTCTGGCCGTCTACCACTTCTCGCATCCAGTCATACAAGAAGTTTCTTCCATAAAACTCCCGACTAAAAGCTCGTACCTCGTCATCAGCTCAGAGCGGACCATCATTGCAATCCCCACGACCACTCGGACCACCTACGTTCTTGAGACACACATACCCAACCTCACACAAAACAAAGACACCCACCGTCCACCACAATCTACTTATTAACATCACCCTGCGAGACCAGAATATTCACACCCTCTGCGTTAGCGTCAGATTAGCTGACATTCTCGCAATATCCTTTTTTTCACCTGTTCACTTTCAGAACCATCCAAATCCACGTCAAATAACGTACCAGCCCACTCTAACGACCTCACCACAAGCAACCACCGCCGCCACCTATTATCACCACTACATTTCTTAAAAGACCACTCATTCCTTTCTAGCCACGCTACATTTTCACTTATTCTCCGAGATACTTTTTATATTACTGGTCCATTACTACTTCTACCGTAGATTAGGTCGTTAAGAGCGAATCGACAAATACTCAATACAGTAACCATTACTATGACACATACTTGAGCCGTTCTCAAATTCACATCACCAGTTACCTCATTGGACCATCCCTTGTATTCGACCTATGCCTTTCCTAGCTAAGATATCCAATCAACGGACCCTCATCAATCCTCACAAACATATGACCTTATCTTCCTACTTGTTGTGGCGAATTGTCTAATCCGCGATTTTTTTCACTCTCCGCCGCTCTCTTCCCAGCTCACCTCCGCCTATATGCTCGTTCTTATCGTCGACAGCTGCCTCTCTAAGTCAACGTTCTCATCGCGTCATCATTGTTAACTCTGCAGAGCCCTCCGCGGCTCTGCATGCCATCTAGTGTCTCTCTCATCCGACCCATATTCTCTTCTTCTGGCGCGCAGTCAGTTTCAATTTTCTTCGCACTCTAACCTTTTTCTGCCGCCTCTACACCTTCCAGATCTATTCGGTATATCCGTGGTGTCGTCACCTTACACCCATGCTCTGTCGCACGACCTCGTAATTGCCATTATGTGTGGCTCACCCATTGCTGCTCTTTCTAGGGGCGACGCTGAGTAGCGTCATTGTGCCGACTCATGCCCTTCATACCTCTACGCCACACTGTTCTTTTCTACTAGCATCTGCATAGCGCTTCCGCCTCGTCCCAGCCTGCGCTCTGTGACACGCAGCTTCTCGCGTGCCTAGCATTCTGCAATCTCACCGCGCACTCAGTTCTGTGTAGTGAAGCGCCCTTTGCCTCGCATCAGAATCTCGTCTGGCTTTGATAGTGTCACAAGCTGCCTTCTGCCTTCTGTGATTATCCTGCCTCTCTCATCGATCCGGGACCGTCTCTCCGTGGTCACCTCAGCTCAGACATTCCTTCGCTCGTGGATTCGCATCCTCTTCGCCGAACAACTCCGTGTCACCCAACTCTCCTCCAACCACTTCGCTCTCCAGTTCTCCATCACTGCTCTGCTATCCTCGACACCTCGCTCCTGCTGCGTCTGCAGAGCGTCGTCATACCGCCCGATAGCCCAGTCTCGCTCCGACCCAACCCGCTCGGCCTGCCGTTCTCATCCGCGTCCGCCGCTCGCCCCGCAGCCACCAACTCTCCGTGTCCTGCGTCTCAGCAGGGGCACAAGGTGCGTCCTCAGGAAAGCGCATCCGCTCGGACTCCGTTCTGTTGTAATCACGTGACATATGCCTCGTCGTACCCGCGGCATTACATATGTATGGTTCGCGGCCGCGCCCTCTCGCACCCCCCCCTCGTACTGCCAATTGCTGCCTCCAGTGTCCTCTCCGCCGTGCCTCCAAAGAGCAGCTGGTCCCTCGCTCGGTCTCCCTCGTCTTTCTACTAACCTCCGAGCGGCCTGTCTCCTTCTCGGCATATCATGCTCTATCTCCTGCGCCCTCATCTCTCGTCGCGCCAAAGCGTATACTGAGTCCAGACTCAGATCATTACATGGTCATCGGACTGATAACACCTCAGGCCGCAAGTGGGTGGTGCTATCTGCCGAGATTTCTCGTCTGTGATTACGTATTCTTAGACACACTAACTCCTCGTATCGAAGATAATACCGTAGGGAGCTCTTTTATTGGAGTGGGGTCCGCGCACGCTCCTTTGCCGCCCACGATGATCCGGTGTTTACTTCAGGATCCTCCGGCGATTGCGTAGTTAACTGTTATTCGCACGCGCCTGGGATCGCTCGTCGTACCCGCGCTCTTTGAAAATGCTAGTCACAAGGGACGTCTGATCCGAAATATACTGGAGATGATTTCTAGCACGACGACATGTGTCCGTCCCGCCACACTTTCGCTAGGCCTGCTTCGAAATTTACGAATTCTCAATATTGCGAACATATGCAAATCGTGTCATTCATATCGATAAAGATTTCTCCCCACCTCCGCTTTTGTCTATAACCGAATATTTTCAACAATTTCTGCATCTACTACGACTTACGCGGATTCGGCTACAATTACTTGGCCACGATAATACTCTCTCTACAAAAATTTGTGTCTCTACTTCAGAATACGATTAGCGAGAAAACTGATCAATGTAATATTGGAATCATATGCATGAAGTGTCACTTGCTAGAAACTTTGTAATATAGTCCGTTTCTGTAAGGTCGATGTATCTTTTTATACGATCGAATAGCCTTCGCTATGTGCGGCTATTGAATTGATTGCGAAAGCATCGAAGAGAAACTTGAAATACTTAAAATATCTCTCTACTAGTGATACACTGTCATAAGGTATTGTTGCATATCAGACCTCGATGAGATAATTAGCTCAAAAGTAAAACAATTGGAGAGAGGGGGCGAGCTACTGTAGGTGAAAGTTGGTTATTGTACTTGAAATATTAGTGGTGTGAGTGACAGCTGAGGAATAAAGTTGCTAACAAATGTAATAGATATAGTCTTCACTCACAATTATAAAGTATATGACTCAAAGTGCTCATTTCTCTAGAAGACCGCATACCGTTGTATTGCGAAATTTGCTTAAACGTCTATTAGATACGCTGTTTAATCAATAATTAATTATCTCAGTATGAACCTGATATATTAAATACCCGAGTCCTCTCATTTTATACGAACCATAACCGTAGTCTGTCAAAGGACCACATTTTGAAGTGCACGTTATCTATGACTCTGCCATTGACTTTTTTCAGTAACTAGGATATACCTTTCCTCGCTACAAATTAAACTGTCTAACATTCCTATAAACCGAAAAATTAGCATTATTGACTCTCGGTCCCTAGAGCATTATTCACTCTGAAGAAACTGAAAAAAACTATAACTCTCAAATAAATCTTTTACAATACTGAGTCTCTTTTACTACTCATTCTCACATCTTGTGTTGCAGTGCCTCTGCTTCTCATTATCAAATGTGCTCTCACAGATTCCTATACTTACATACAATCGTCTCGCGTATCCCCCATTTTCAAGGTAAAGTATATCTAAAGTTCAATATCGTACGCGATGCGTCAAGGACCTAGATGCCGCCATAACCAGCATTGTTATCAGCAATTCTCTCTGTTCAGCACAAATAATACTGCAAATCTGTGAAGTCAGTCACCGATATTTAGTGAATGTAATAAGAGATTATCGTTGATGAGATAGCTCGTAACTCTCACGTTATCTTGTTCATACGATTATCTGTGCAGTCTCTAGCCGAGGTATTGGAGGAAGAGTGAAAACCGCGAAGATCCGGACCAGCAAACACGAAAAGAATTATCCTTCATATTGAGTAAGCTTCCATAGACACCGGTATCTTGTTTGTCACCAACACTAAAAGAAAGCAAGCCGGATCGAGGAAGATCAACAGAGGAAATACTGTTGGACAAAAACGTTTAAAAAAAATTAGCACGGTACACGTCTTCGTGCACAACCGAATGCGTCAGGATGAACTAGTCAGGATCTCGGCACCGTACTTGCTCATGTCTAGCGGTACTGAGTGTGCGATCAGTTAGCCTTGCGCCGAGATACATCCTCATAATAGGGCGCGACAGAATTACGAATGACGCCGCAACTGGATTCCACCCGCGTCGCGTGGATTAATAACTCCGCTTCTGCTTGCCGTCCACGCACTTGTCCTCTCCGTACCTCACTCGACCTCGACGTCGCCGCTCTGATACGACTGACGCCGCGACACTCCACGCGCGTGATCGAGCAATATTCAAGTATATGCAGTTAGCGCGCCCATCGCCTAGCATGCGACTCCTGCTGTAGTCAGTCTCGAAATCACATCTCGACCACTGATCTTGACGCTATTCTCATAGCTTCCGCCCATCACACTTGCACCATCCTCGCACTTTCTCCACTCGCCAACCCCCCGCCCGCCTCCCTCCCGTGTACACCTCATCGCCTGTGCATAATCTAACTTTACTCGCCGTCCATCCTACAACCCTGACGCCATACTCCATTTCTCCCACCCAAAATTCTCTCTTGAATAGCTTACGTGGAATCCCACTACACCACACGCCCCGACCTTCATACCATCAAACCCGCGCGTTGACTCATCACACACCCGGCACTTTAATCTCGGAGATAACATACGTCTCTACGATAAATATAAACTCACCTTTCACAATGAACCATATGACATAACCACTCTACAAATACACACATTAGAATAAACTCAATCTACACCTGCCACGCCCCTCCAACACTCTCACAATAAGACATGGACTTCAACTCCAGCATATCATTTACTACACATAATACCTACAGACTATACAATAACACAAGTTGAGAACATCATACATCGTCCCTGATTACTAGATAGACATTCAGGAAGTCCAACTCCGAAATACATAAATAAAGTCACAATAAATATCACTCTCAAAAATACACTCGCGACATTACTTAACTCAATACACTACCCGATAACAAATAATAACCACCCTACAAATATGAACCCCTCTCCGCCTACTCGCCCGGCCTTGTCCAACACCGCGCCAAGCGTGTTCGCTCGCGTTCGTCTCTAGACTCAACCCAACTTACACACCCGATACCGCAACCTTCACACCACTGTTCACTCCGCTCATTCACTTACCGTAACCGATATTTCACACAGTCCATCCCTCCGTCTCCCGCTCACGTCCCACTGCATCTTCCCTGTCCCATCCATGCCTCTCCGGCACAACGCCCTACGGCATCCTCAACACCATCGACGCCATCGCGGCAAAATCTGTGCCTGCGCCGACCGCCTGGCAGCCACGCTACACCCGCCCTCCGCGCGGATCTGTCACATGAAACAACGAAATATCGTCTGCTTGCGATCGATTCTTCCCAAGGGATGCCGTATTAAAGAAATCAGCTTGATCCACACCGATGAGATTGAGGGAAAAGAAAGATTAAAGTAGCAGAGGAGTAAGAATGAGCTTGAAAAGTACATAAATTTTGATGTATCTCAAAGTCAATATCCCGCCGATATAGGGAGGATGATCAGAAATGTTACAACCTACAAGAAACTCTACCTCGGGCACATATTTTCTGGAGCTTATGTTACCAAACATTTCAGCTTTTCATTTATTTAAAGTGTTTCATTAGTTCACTTATTTTCAATCATTGTTTTAAAACAAGAAAATCGCTTAAATTTAATCTACATATTGGATATTCAGTATAAAAAACTTAACGATTCAAATATATATATTTATATATATTATATAATATATTATACTAATATTAAAAATAATAAATAAATAATAAATATTTAAATATATATATTAATAATATACATATTATATATATAAACATGCAATATAGGTGTAGTGTAAGTCCATCGAAAGCTCCTATTTTCAAAAAATAATACCCGTTGCCAAAAAACAAACGCCTCTCTCGTTTTAGTTGCTGCAGAAAGGCTGCTAAGGACCAAACTAAAAAGTCGATCAACTGTTACCTGTCGAGCTTCTTAACGAACGTGACCGCAGGTGCAGCAGAGAGCGCTGCCGAACAAAGTGCAGGAGCAATGGCGCCAGCAGACAGAACCAGCAGCGCCGCCAGCCCGCGTGGCGGCGACCCGACGCGCTCCGAGCCCATCTCGGTACAAGCCGCGGTGACCCAGCGCGCGCATTAGGCAAACGCACACGAACATAACAGCGCTTTTAGAGCAACTCAACTTATACTACTACTACTACTAATTAATATAATAAATAATAAATATATAAGAAGAAGAAGAGAAGAGAAGAAGAGAAGAACAACCACACAACACAACAACAACAGACAAACAACCAAACTAGACGAGGAAATGGCTAATTTATTGATTTCTACGTTCTTTAACAGATAAATTTATATTATTTCTATTTTGTAATTATATTCTAAGATTAATTCCGGACTTCCTGGTACTTATTTATTTGGTTTCATTTACGTAATCATGGTAACAATCTAGCACTACACTTTCTCGCCCACCAATGGGTAACTAGGTACGCAATATTAGTCGCCCAATTGCTACTCCGCATCACATACGGAGTATATCAGTAATCACGGCTGCAAAAACTCGGTTGATGATTATAGAATAAATTATGTCGCAAAATATATTATTCTTGAAGGTTGGACATACGCAAACAATCAACACTAAAATGCGTTTCATAAACTGTACATTTCCAATAAATGCAAAGATTCTTAGAATTCCTTTCAATAAGAACTTGCAGCTTTGTCAATTCACAATACATCTTGAGACTAGAGCAAATGCATTACCATCTGAGGTAGCAAACTTACCATATTCTCGAAATTGCAACAAAATACAAATATAATTGATTATTATAGAACAGATAAATTAAACAAAAATACGCAACCTACGCGTTTTATCGAACATTGAATGTGACTTATTCAAGTTACTGTTTGGTGAAAACAGATTTCATTAAAAATCAATATCTTATTTGCAGGAGACGCCAAAAACATATCGTTTTGCGTCAATGTTTTTCGTATCAAGAACCACAAATAACATAATTCTGTAAACACGTGTTGAGGTACTACATATAGACTTACGCATATAAGAACATGATTAACCTCTTTTTGTTTACCAATCACCGTAAAACGAGTTTATTGTCTAAAATTGCGAAAGTGTATTTTTACCCCTTCCTCCGTGAACATTACAAGTGTTTTACTGTATGTAATTACAGTTGATATCGTGGCCTGAGACCTATGGACCTGTGAATGCCTGGCCATTAATTAAAGCATATCAATCTCATTTATTATTATTATTAATATATATTAATTACTTATTATTATTATTATATATTTATACTACCTATTACGATATTAAATCAGAAACAAAAAAGGTTGCAAAACGCATAGAATATTGATAATATCATGCGATTATACAATGAATGTCAAGACATAAACATTTTTCCTTCAGTTATGATGTATTTTTGTGAATGCACAAAATAGAATGAATCAAACAACATGTAGCATGTGGATTTACAAAGTTTAGAATTTCTCTTTCTACACGTTTTAATTTTCAGCTTTCCTTCACCCTTCAAATACACGAGGTTGTTAAAAACCAAAACATCATTTATCATTTAAAGCTTTCCTTATCTTAACACGTATTCGAACGATCCTTTCATAACACTATTAATGGAACAAGCATCGCAAACATACCATAAACGAAGACTTTCTTTTCAACAACAAACCCTTCAACAGAAACGAGCACAGGCCAGAAAGTGCGATAAGCTTATAAATGGAGCTCACGACTCAGTTGGTCGCCCATACCAACGCGAAATTTCCAAGCGATGCGCGTCGCGCGTTAGGCGCAGTCTCTGAAGGCGAGCAGAGCAGGAGGCGCCCACTCCGCAGAAACGACTTCAGAGCTGCGCCGGCACCCGGAGAGGATAAGAACGGCGGCGCGGTAGCGGAGCGACGGACGCGGGACATAGTGGGGCGGAGGGGGGGAAGCCACGACCAGCGGCGCCGAAGCGTGCGGGCACGCGAGGAGCCGAGATTTAAGTATTCAACCGGATCGTAATTGGCTAATATTGCAATCGCGTGGAATTGCAGCACCCCCTCTCGTCGCCCAACCGCGCTTGACGCCACTAGCCAAGAAGTTCTTATAGCTCAGTGTATACTAGTATAGCTCTAGTTTGAGATAGAGGTAGCAGGCTAAACTGGGCGAGATTAGGGAAACGAGGAAGATGAGAAGTAGCGGAAATCGGAAGGAGGGAGTGGTAGAGAGAAGAGGAGGCAGGCAGCAGACAGACCGACATTAGAGGGAGATAGCCGGTCAAGGGACGAATGAGACAGTTATCAAGTGGAGACAATTGAGATGAAGGAAAGAGCCAGACCCCGTCCGCTCGAAGAATGCCCAATGGCAGACCAGGGAGCCAGAGAACATATAAGTTGAGTAAAAAATCGAGAAACTTGAGCAAACAGATTCAAAGAGTAAACAGGTTGATGCAAATTAGTGAATAAATAAATAAATAAATAAATAAATAAGATAAATAATAAATAAATAGAATAAATCCCATAGGACATCTTCGCTGGTGGTCATGAGGCTCAGCAGTTTTGCTTTATACCCTAGAGTGTGCCTATGCCAATGCTGAAGCATATAGGACGTAACTCAAACCAATGTGTGAAGGGTGGAACCCTATTTGGCTCTTAGATTATATTATGGTAATAGAACGTCATATAAGAACTCTATAGATATCATCATTCTGACAAATTCATCATCTCACTACTGAGCCCTCTGTAATCTTCCTGATTATATTCGTGCAATAATTTATCCATAGAAATTCCTACCTGATAACTATCTCTCTTCCAGTAATCCGTGATTCAATTTCCAGAATGTGTCTAGTCATCGCTCCTTTATTTTGATTGGATTAAAACGACCATTACCACGGTTAAACTATCTGAAACTGAGCAACAGGAGCAGTTAAATTCCTCCACCGTGATTTTCGGAGTTCTTTCTTATGAAATAAGTAAGCTGTGAATTGAGCAATATATGAAGGCAACAATTTCTACCCCGTAATAATGGAATGAGTCAAATTATACCTCAAGCTGAAAACTGCGATGTGCAGTTGTATAATGATTGCTATGTTTTCTAATGGTATGAGAGATTATATAAAACAGATGCTGATCTCTTTGATCTCACATTACTATCACTTTATAGCTTATAATCTTTGGATCGAACTTGTTAGCTAGTTACGCTAGACGCTTTGTGAAGACATACTATCCGCTCACTCAATCAGGTGAAGATACTAACGGAAATCAATTTAAACCAATATACCTGTACAATTTTTACCACGGAATAATCTGCTTTCTCTTTGTGACCAAGTGTTCCATTCCAAACTATTGATTAATAAAACTTAACAATGTTGACACAGAGGATAAACTCATTAACAACTTAAGCTTCACATAACTTATTATCTTCTTTTCTTATAAGAGAATCTCTCCACTCTCACCAGTCTGAGCACCTCGCAAAACCCGGAACATATGTGTGCTCTCTTCGTGCTAGTATTAAACAATCCCAGGAGAAAATGATACAGCTGCACCACACCATATAGTGCCACCAGTATGCCTAAGTCGACCAGTTATTTCTCTGCTTTCTTTTCCCTCTTCCCTACAAATATTTATGACCCGCCCAGTCCCACCGCTGGCCTCGCTTTGATGACTCCATATACTCACAATGATCTCACTACCGCCGTGACAAAAATAGAAATCTCCATTTATAATGTCACTAACCGACGCGGTTTGTGCGTCTTTCCACCACGATGGTCGAAAGTGTAAAAACCTAATACATATTTCGAAGTTATAAGAGAACCGTTCGCCGCATACCTTGAAACCGCTCTAATGGGCCTGATTCTACTTAGTATAAGAAAAGCCCCTCTCATTATTTATATTTCCCCTCCTAGCTTATGACAGAAATATATAGTCTTTAAGATTTTGCGTATGTGCAGTAGAGCATACCTTCCTCCGAGGGCATTCTGGCATCGTAGTCATTGCAGTAGCTACGTTAATTTGTTGTAGTCTTTGGATAGATATGCAAATGTGCATTTATTGAAGATCAGAATTATAACTAATAAATAGGACCCATTCTTTTAAACATAAGATCACAAGAGATAATTTGGTTATACGGTCATATAAACAAAAATTCCACGTAACATGATTATCCGTGAAAGTTGAACGTCCTGCGTGCCGAGAACCATATAAATAAAAGTGCTTAGGACTAACTCCAATATATTCCTCCTAAAATTTTATTATTCATAATATTCAAATCAAGCAATCTAACATTCTGTTAATTTTACTGCACCTTCATTCACGAATCCCTACTCCCCCATAATTCCCAGTGTCGCCAATTGATTTCCGATCATGGTGTGTGATTTATTTAGTGTAATTGTGTCTTAAATCCCCTGTCTTAACTGTAATGAATCTATAATCAGCAGCGTTGACGAATACTGATTATAGCTTATCGCGACGAGATTGACTTTTGTATATACCATCTAAAGAATCTTTAGCCCGGAATTTGTCTAATACGAATAATCGCACTACGATGCTTTAATCTGGCGCTGTCTCCGCATTTCTATAGAACTCCTACTTGGAATCGCCGAACTGACGTCTCAAACGGTGAATGAGAACGCAAGCATTCACGTTCATTACTCTCGCGCTACAAATATTGTTGCATTCAGAAAGTCAGAAAGGTATCAATATATTCGAAGGGAAAAATTCTAAAAGTTATGGGTAAGTTGAATTCATGAAATACAGTATCTTATATCATTGAGACCATCGAACTTTACCTACATCTCAGAAAAAGTACGTGCCAGGCACCGGCATACCGCCTGTAATCTCTTGACCCGTTGTGAGGAGCTCCGGACTCCGCCAATTGATAGAGAGTGTGTGTGCGCACAGCTGCCATTTTCTCTATATATTAATTAAAAAATGAGAGAATAACGCAATTTGTTCTCATCCCTTTTGAAAACTATTAATTGACTCTGCTTTACGAAATTTTTTTGTTGTGAAATTTGGCTTATGTTATTTCATTTGATTATTAGAACTTTTTCTCATAATACACTCTAAACCAAGTTTCACTCTTATAAAGTCCATCTTTCATAAAATCTTACGATAGCAACAATAATTTTTACCAAAATAACTTGCGGACAACATTATAGATATCGATTTTGATAATATCCCTTCTTCCACGCGTAACATTTAATCGATGTTATATAGAGAGATTGAGCGTGTGCTCTCTCATAACAAATATAAGAGAACTGTTTAATCTAATAATTCTTAGGAACGTTCCCTAATCTCCAGTGAGACTCATATATATTTAAAGTTCTCCCAAGAGCGTCTCTTCACTACTCCTAGTTTTCAACCTATAACGCCCTACATGGAATACAGAGAAGTTGCCGCATAACTTAGAATCCGCGTCAAATCTATCCCCACGCCGAGCATACAAATTACGAGATTACGCACTGCTTTCGCTCGCTAAAGGTATAAGCTGCATCGCATAGCATCTGAGTCGTCCTGTATGGGATTTCGATTGCGTGTCTTCAAGTATTGCTTACTCTCGCTGGTGTGCTCAGTGTTATGTATTTCTATTGTTGTATTTTGAGACGCTTACTTACTATACTCTCGTGCGCCACCAGATCCTTTACATTAACGCCTCATAAGTATTTAGAGTTTTAGACCTACCAAGTTATAGAATGATACCGTCCAGCTCTTGTCTTCCTCCATTTGCTCAGGATGTGATATAATACCGCAGAGACCAAATAATTTTTGGAGATAAGTTGTGCAAGCGATATTAATTCGTTAAAAGTTAACTACAATGAAATTTAAATAATCTGCGTGAGTTTCATGAATCCCACCAAACATTAATTAGAGACTAGGGGAAGATGTAAATAACGCCCAGCTGAGAACAAGATAACAATTTGTTTTGAATGAATCTCGCACTAGATCTAAACCACCGGGATTGGATTAGATCTCGGCGAGTGTATTAAACTGGAGACAATCAATAAAGGATTAGATGAATAGTATGAAGAATCATGATATATTAAGTGAAAGGAACAGACGATATTGGTATATTCATCGTCAAATTTAACGAAAGTTTTACAAAATAATATTATTTCTTCCAGAGAATGTGAGCATTGTATCTTTTTTTTTTACTCGCCCTGAAAACTCTGTTTTACGGTGAAAAACTGAAACGGTGAATATGATTTTTAGTGATAATTCTAAGTAATAATTGTTTCGCTCAGCTCAATACTTTCCCTAAATTTGTCTGACGCTTCGAATGATTAACCATGTCATAGGCTGCGTGGAGCGTTTGCGTGGACAAGAACCGTGTTTTCGTACAGCCCCACTGCCCCGTGCCGCGCGCTTCCCGGCAGTCTTCTTTTTTACAACTCTTGAACGATGATTGTGCGAACCGTTCTTTGCTGAAGGCCCGCATTCTTCTCCGGCTTACTACTACTCACACATTACATCATTCTGACTCCGCTGTGCCATTCATTTTCTCGGCATACACGAACGCAAGATTGCGTACCCGATTCCGCATGATCTCACTAGCAGCGTAGTTGGCATGAATGAACTTTCCTAAGAGAAGGATTAGAACTCAACCGCCTAACTTTTACGTTACTGAACTACGTGCCGTTTAAAACAACGCCTTGCACACTTCCCCAGAAACGGCTGTGCACCTGTTATTAGCTCGGCGTATATTGGCTTTCAGTTTACGAGAGCGTGAACGGTCATATTTTTTTTTTTTTTTTTTTTTTTTTCATTTTCATGAGAAGTTGTGGGTAACAAATTCCACCGGGGTGCGTGCTTCGAGCAAACCGTTGTCACTTATCCGTAGACGTAGTTATTTATATTTGGACCCTTCAACGGATTAAGTCATATAGGCCCACTATTCCATGACTATCTAATGAGTAAATTTAGAGTAATAATAATTAGGTATGATGGAGAAATGGTTAGAGTGAACGTCTGCGAATGCAGGAGATCCCCAAAAAAACCTGGCCGTAGAATACATCGGAAATGTCCGGTCACGAAGTCTCACATGGACGTATCAACGATCATACGTGGCCCGTGAGCAATTAGAAGGCGGGATGCATTACGGTCTAAACTTCTCAAATAATATTAGACCAATTCTGCTGTAGAGTTGGTGGACATGTTGTCGCGTCATTTCAAAATGAAGATGAGTAATGTTAAGAAAGTTGCCGAGTGATAGACCAGGCGTCTTATGTAACATATAACGTATTCCCATTTCCTAGCGTAGTTGATCAGATTGGGGAATTGCCTTTGCCTTCACTTCGAACAGGAAGACCGCACGTGGATTACGAGAGACCTGAGAGGACTCAAATAACAACAGGTCCATTGACACTTCAGGACGTTCTGAATAGGCGATTAATACTATATGAGATACGTAGTCTAGAGACGTTGCAGTAATGCCTGCAGAAAACGAGCTTATGTGTTAGTGATTTGAACGGTAAATATACGTTTGTTTTTTTACACAGTGAGGGCAAATTGCTTTAATCCATTAGTGTACAAAATTACAGAAGGTCTCTCATGTTCAATTAATTTGCATAATAAAATTTCTATAAAATTAAATAATTTTAATTTATCCCAAGACGAAATGATTTGCAGTAGAATATCACATAACAAGTCTTCGATAGCTCTAAGAAAGTAATTAATGAATCTTGTACAATTCCCAAAGACGTCTAATAGTGTTCACCAACTTTTGCAATCTTTCTTAATTGTTCACTTGTTCAAGTTTTTATAACACTTTTCTTGTAAATATTATTAACAGATCTCTACTCTCATGAGTTCTAATACCTTGTGCGTTTGAAAATAGTGATGTTTTGTGTAACTTACTTTCGCAGATCCGGAGGAATGGCAATTTTAGTTTTTTCTTAATAATGATTCAAATATATTCTTCGTATTCAAATGAAGAATAATTATTATAAGACAAACCTCGAAACAAAACGTTAATGTTTATTGACTTTATTTTATTTTGAGTCATTTACAGATCACCCAGGAATTAGAAATCGATATTGCCTATCCATGACCCACTTTATACAATAATTGTTCACATCATTAATAATTGCGTCGAGCCAATTGATTGGAAGCCCGCGCAATTGGCGTGTTTCGGACCCCGATGCCCCGCTTCCAGCTTTCCCCGAGACGTGCCGTCCCGCCCCCTCTCGGCCGCCTCTTCTATCCCCGCTCTCCGCCCCGCTACTCCGCCCCGCTCTCCGCCCCGCTCTCCGCCCCGCTCTCCATGCCCCGCTCTCCGCCCCGCTCTCCGCCCCGCTTCCGCCCCGCTCTTCCGCCCGTCGCTTCTCCGCCCCGCTTCTCCGCCCCGCTCTCCGCCCCCGCTCTCCGCCCCCGCTCTCCGCCTCGCTCCGCCGACCCACCCCGTTCTCTCTCCTCCCCGCCCCCCGCTCCTTGTCACCCACGAGCGCCCATGCAGATATAAATAATTTGCCATTCACGCTCGGCCGTCCATTTTGATGCAAACAATCGCATATCGCCCGCGCCATCGCTGGCAACAGCAGCCGGCCTCCCGCTTGCACGGCTCTTGCAACACACGCGTAATCATATTTGCAGGTTATGCGATTTCTTTACGTACCATTGTAGTTTCATAGCGAATTATCGGCGGCCGTCGACTATTTCGACCATGAAACATCTGCCCGTCAAACGAAGTATTGACCAACGCATCGCAGGCTCGCTAGAAATGCGTAATATTACAGACTACAATATCCCTTCGTACAACGTGGAGCGTACAGAAAAATCACTGGGCCTTCGCCCCTAGCCCGGATGGCCGTCGCGCTGTCGGATTTTGTCGCCTCGCTGCCGCCTTCCATACCGCGAGCTCCACAATTTCCGCGACGGCTGGCTTTCGCGATTTCGGTGCTGTCGTCGTGTTTGACGCGCAGCTTGCTGCCAGCTCAGTCTCTTTGGCGTCGCTCCTGTCTGCGCGCCCTGCCGCGAGCGTCTGCGTAGAGATCTGGCCAGCGCGGCGCGCATTTACGCTACGCGTATCGACAGAACGTTTAACAAAAGCGCTTCAACGGACGTTCATTGTACGCTTGAAAGGCGCTGCTGTCCAAAAGCCCGGACCCAATTTCAGAGCTCCCCGCCCCAATGACAAAAATAGGTATAGTATTCGATGTTTCAAGCCGAGGAAATTTGTTTGATTTTGTGATGTGTATCACCAGGCGAGCCGCCCAACCCCTGGCGGAGGCGGAGCTGAAGTTGGTAACACTAACCGAGTCCAAAATCACGAAATTTCCGCCGTGTAGCAGTACAACCTATTTTTCGTATACTCCACCTCCAAATTTTAGTTTCGATTTTTGAAGAGGATTTCATTTAAACCATGCGGTGTCATTGTACAAGATGCAATATGCTTCTTTCTACAATTATCGCATCCTGATCAGTTGGTCAGTTACTGTCACACATTGTCAAAGGCGTGTAAATTTTGCGCGGGTTCTGGCCGAGTTTGTTTTGTAAGCATGGAGTGCAATTATTCCAGAGATTATAATTGAGAAGCTGGAAAGCTGTTACTTAGAGTTTCCTTCCACAAAAATCAAAGGATTCATAGAAAAGAGAGCATCTGAACCTTCATAAAATAGAAAAAGAGAGCAAACGTTGTAACTGTGGTAAACAACTATGCTTGGCGATATCTCTATGAAAAAGTTACTTACATCAATTTATCTGTTGAATATCCTAGCACGACTGTGCTCAACCGCGCGGAAGTATACGCAACTAATTCCAAGTATAATATTTCAAACAATATTCAAATCGTGTTTATACAAATGTTTAAAATGAATAAGTTAAGAAACACTTCTTATTCGAAAAATAATAAATATTCTTTCCCCGAGTGCTGTCACTTGTACTCACTTTCTACTTGTGTTCACTTCAAGTATTAACAAACTGCATATGTATTGACTAACAGTGTACACACTTATTTACTGACCCGTTACCCACTGTAATTCGTCCTCTTAAAATCAGTTTTTGCCTAGGTGCCAAAGCTCACCTTTATGGCGTATAACTGCTCTCTCAAATACGGGTTTTGAAGTAACTGAGAATTACGGAACAATGAGTATTTTTTATACATAATAAATAATTTCTGTCCTATTCTTTATTTTTGAGATTCACATTCACATAAAATTCATCATTTATCACATTACAATTTTTATGATTTAAATACTATTAACGTTCTTTATATAACTCACGTTTTGAGAGAGGTTCTTCCTCTCGATGTGTCAGGTATGCTATTTTTTTATTTTTTAAACAGATTTAATTATTAATTACGAAAATTGTTACACTACGTTAATTTCTTTTTATAACTTTTAAATTAGCAAACACTTGAATCTAAAAACGAACACAATTTCAACTGTGCTGATATGTCAAATGAAGTATTATCATGATAGAGCGCACGTCCCTTCACTATACAACTCTGTGATTTCAAAATTAAAGGTGATATATATTGTTATTATTATAATTGATTGTTCATGCAGATTTGTTTAAAGCTGCCATTCGTCATCTTGACTGATCTGATGTATTATGCGCTCAAGACAAATTACATAGATACCCATGATCTTAAGTGATGAAGATATATAGTCCTGTCTCGGATTAGGAAACTTAACAACCAATAGCTCACTGAACTCTCTCGCCTCGATCAAATCAGCATCACTTGAATTGTATCCTTAAGTGTTTTGAAGAATATATAATGATATCATTTGTTATTATTAATAAAACATAATATAATTAACAAATTATTGAGAAAGTCCTTATTTATGAGTTAACATTTTGTAAAAAGTACTCTAATTTAAAATTATAGTTCATTCTACTAATAGACAAAAATGAGCACATCTTATATTAACATTTGATATCATCACTATTAATAACCCAGCTTGGTTATTGATAGTATATCGTAAGTTATTTTCTATTTTATTATAGCCATCGCACCGCGTGAATATCTCTGTTATTGTTTTAAGAATGCCTATAATAGTAGTTTTTAATTTAATTAATACAAATTTTTTATATTATTTGTTTGTTGTTCTTAACTTGTTTTCTGTGAAGTTTCGTATCTTATATGTAAAAACATCTAATTGAGTCCCATTTGATTCAAGCAAAGACGTGTTAAATTATTTAGTCAGTGAACATGTTAACATGAGCATAGAACAAGAGAAAAAGTATATTAATGATCAATTTATCCTTAAGACGTTAACAAAGTGTTGTCTGGAATCTAGTTGCTCTATACATAAAATGAAATCAGTCTTACGTTCCAATACGTTCGGAAGTTAGAATATATTCGAGTCACACTCTAAAGAAACTGTGTGTTTTTTTCGAGCAGGAAGTAGGTGTGGAACCTAATTTGTTCTCTGTGTAGTTTTTTTATTATTTCTTTTGAAATAGTCTGCTTAATCCTAACGATAATCCCCTGAGAAAAAGTTAGTAACTTCATAACTGATTTTAACCTTTTCTAGGGTCGGTGTTAAATTGAAATAGTTTCAAAGAAAAAAATCAATGTCCATTATTAAATTGCGATGATTATGTCGAAAACTGCTTACTATATCTCCTCATAATCACTATCTATACATGAATCTTAGTGCAAAAAAATTCAATAATTTAATTCTCTTCTTACCAAGAATATCATGTTAACTGAGATTACTACCTTCCCTAGTGCTTTGCTAATGTGACGATTGCATTTACTATTAATCCTCTAACATTTAAGCATTCATGATTATAGTCTACGAGCAACACCTGTCGGAAGTGTGTAATCAAGAAGTTCAGTGTAGTTAAATTGTCCATTCCCGAAGATGAAAAAAAACTGTCAATTACACCTTCACGGCTAATGTGATTATATTACACTATCTCATAAATTTTGAACGTTTTCCAGTCGTAAACAAATATGCTGAAAGATACGTATAGTCTTGTTGTTATGTACTCTCTCAATCATATTTTTTATTTATATCATTTTTATAAACTTCTTTAATAGTCGTAGTTTTCCATATCGCTTTTTAGAACAGCTGTATTCGGGCCACGGGCCCGCTAAAGAATTGAGTTTGCTCGAGTCGTCAGTTTTGACACCTTAAAGCAATCATATATCACCTCAAATAAACCTCGTAAAAACTATCACCGTTATCAAAAACAGTTCCAGTTTACTTACTACCGCGGGTAATAGTCGTATTTTGTTATTATTTGTAAATTTGTTTTACCAGCAAACGCAAAAATAGTCTCGTTTTTTTACAAATGTCAACGAGTATAGCCTTTTTTACTCATGCACTGCTTTGTGTTAAATTGGCATGTGTTGCATACATTTTGTTGTGTAGTTATTAACATTTTCCACAGTATTTCTACTCATTTGCTTTATGGCAAGTGTTTACTCTTTTCTGACCGTTTTTGGAATAGATATGTTTGCCTTATTTATTCATAATATTGTTTTATATCTTGCTCCTTTTCGGGTGCTCGCTAATATTTCAATGTCAATTTGTAATTCTATCCCATCGCAATTATATATTGAGTACATAGATTGTTCTACTGTAGCCCTCCGGCTGCCGCCATTCGTATTCGTGGCAGCAATTAGCCCACCCCTCTCGTGGATTGCCAGCTGAGGCAAGTGCGCGTTTGTTTCTTCGATGGTCAATTCTTCCTCGTCTTACACCTAGTCCATATCGCTACAACCTATTCTTTGCGATCCTGTGAAGCGATGTTCCCACTTTTTGGGCCGGGCTTCCGATTTTCGACCGCCAATCTATTCACAACTGTCCATCGTCTCCCACTGATAAGCCGATTTGTTCTGCTCCGATTGTTTGCTGGCTCTCACAATGGAGGCCACTCTGCTTTGCCAACCGCAATGGTTGTTTTCGCGACGAGAAGTGATTATGTGCTCAAAGAAGTTCTCTTTAGGTCTGCGGCAAGTCTACGACGCTTCGTTCTGAGATATTTTACTAGAACTCCAGTTGCTTTTTTTGTTTTTTTCTATAAGTTTATTTTCGTGCTCAGTGTGCTACTGTCACTAGTAAGAGCCATAATTCTCAGTGTTCATCAATAATTAAATCAGTATGTAAGTAGCTACTCATTCATTAATTCGCAATAATCCATTCTCGTAAAAATTTATTCAACTTGCATAACTCACTAGATTAAAGCTTAGTAAATACCCTATAGATATTACCGGTGCTTGATTTATAAAAGTTTAGGTACTGGGACGCGTTCCAAATTAATCATTAATTTCATAGAAATCGCTGTATATTTATAATATAATTTAATGATATATTCCCGAGGTACCGGAACGCCGTTCCATCGTGTTCCGCCAGAAATCAATCTCTGGGTATTACCAAATTAACTAGACATAAAAATCATTTTAAAATTCCTAAAATTAATATTGTTCTTAGCTAAAATTACAAGATGACATTAGAAATGTTAAATATTGTGTATAATCTTAACTACGTTTGTGTACATTATATTACTTTGCTAACAATTTTTCAAAAACAAACCCGCATACATTTGTCAATGTATTACATTCGATTCAAGTAATGCAACTACGCAATACAGTACTTCGATAAATTCAGCAATTCCACGAACATATACGCTGAGAGAAAAGGATCCTTATATGTACATTTTCGCGCCGTCCAACGTACGAGCAGCTTTAATGGGGTGAATGCTAATGTGGACGATTTATGGTTTCTCGTCAACGTAATTCGCTACTGCAAAATTTAGTAGGCAGTGAAGAATTAAGTGTAACGACCATTGCAAATGTATCAGATGCCAATACACGACCACTAGGAACGAGAACATGCGTGGAATTAACAGGGGTCTCACAGAATGTTTCGAAAGCACTGGATGAAGGTTCAAATGTAATGCACTCTGCGAAAATTTCGAACTTTTTCTGACGCCTTTCTTAACAATTTTGCAGTTTAACATTGTAATAAAAAACAGTTTAACGTTTTAAAGAAAATTTACTGTTTGACCCATAAAACTCCAAAAGGATTTATGAAGTTTGTTCTCTCGAACAGAGAAATATTTTAACAAATGTGAAAACGAATAAATAATTATGGTAAGTGAAAAATGAATGAATAAATAAAATCTCTCACTGAACGAAAATAAAATTGTTGCTAGAGAAATGTATCACATATCTACTTCAGTAGAGAAACTCTAGTCGGTAAAATCACGCTAGAGTTCGCAGGCTGTGGATGGGACCGCGTCCATGCGCTTGCAAGGCGCACCCAAAACGGACTGTTGCTGTTGATCCGACACACAACACAGAGCTACGCTGCCGCAGCCAAGCGGACGGGTGTGTGTAGTTCTCCTCCCTCCCAAACCCCCTGCACCTCCTTCCCGCTCTGCCGCCACCGCTACCGCCGCCGCCGCCGCCGCCGCCGCCGAAGTGTGGCAGCGCCATTGCGGAGTTAAATTGAATTACAAACATCCCCGCGAGTTGTGCTGCTATGTGGCTAAACAGCGTTACTGAAAACCATCGAACTGTTAATTCTGCTGCAGAACTAAATCTGAGTTGCAAGAGGGCCACGAGCTTTTCCGGCGCGAGGTTAAATTGTGTTAGGGAAGTCCCTGGAGGTCGGGCCTCGAGACCGCAGAGTCCGTCGTCGCCGGAAGACGCTTACAGACGTGTTCTCTGATGCAATGACACGGTTCGAACGAATGCTCACTCAAGTGAACGTAATTGCGCTGTTAGCAGAAACGTTTCGAACGAGTTAGTTTCGTCGAATGAAATTTCCATAACAATTACAATTGTTGAATTCTTGAAGCCATCGTTTGTTCTACTGGGTCAAAACATGTACAACAGTGTGAGCGCAAACAAAATTTACGTTTATTGTTGTGTCATACAGTACACATACTTCTGCACCTCCATGACTGTTTATACTACGATTTAACGTTTCAACCCAACTAGGAGGCCGCTTTCCAAATTATAATTTACGTCGGTAGTTCCTATATCAAAGCAACTAAGATCACAATATTAGCATTAAACTACTCAGTTAACTTGTAAACAGATTTTCCTCTTGCGTTTAAGATAATGAATTCCAAATTTAGTTCCAGAACTAGAACTAGTTAACTTACGCGATGTTACATTTGTTATAAGTATTCCTGGTTCGCACTAACAATTTCTTTCAAAATCAAGAGACGTAATTGTGCACCATATCATACTGTGGGAGGGGCAAAATTGTTATGGATAAAAAATAATGGACATCGCATACCCATTCAATAAAATAATAATTAAAAATGACCAATACTCTCGTATAAAAGTTTGAATTTATAATTACTAATTTTCATCTATAAAACGAAAAGTTTTATTCGTAAAACCATTATTATTTACTAACTATACTCACTATAAGCGGTTAAGATTTTACGAAGACACTTTCAAATATTGAAGTGAAACCCTCACCACATAGGGGCGCAACATATACCTTCACAATCACAACCTAAGTAAGAATAGGATCCATAAATGGCTTTCTTATAAGACAAGCATTTCAGAACTACGGAAAACGTTCAGCGTAGGAACTATGGAAAGTACTTAAAAGAGAGTGAGAGTAGGAATTTAAATTAATACCTATGAACATACCGAATTGAAGTGCTAATCCTATCTCGAACATTTCACTTATAATTAACACACACACCACACACTGAAACGAACAACCACAGCAACAACGAACTACATGGAAAGAGAGCCTCCACCAGTGACGCCAGCAGAGGAACAACTGAACTAACAAGTGGTGGTTTGGCAGGCATCGTGGCGGGACGGGGGCTGGCTTCCCTGTTCCCGAAGCGGCGCGGCGCGACGGGCCGCCCGCACCGCATACCACGCCTTCCGCTACCTGCGCCCGCGACAACCCCCCAGCGCTGCGGGGCGGTGGGGGAGACTTTGTCCCCGTGACTTTCGCGGCCCCCCTCACCCGCCTCCCGCCCCCTGCACCGATCGAGGCCGCACCGCGACGACAAAAGCGGCCCCGGCGGACACGGTCATTTCTTTGTGTGTCTAACTAACGATGTCAGCGGGGGCGCGGCCCGGAGGGGCACCGGCAGCCGCCACGAGACCCGCGGCCGAAACCGCCCCTCCCCAGCGCCAGCACGCCCGACTTGTTCCCTGAAGGGGGAGGGGTGCCCGTGCCATACGTGACAATATTTCGGTATAAGATCCTCTCAACCAGGAAAATTGAAAGGCAGATTTATATTTTAATGAAATTTCTAGAATTTTTAATTGTCATAAATGAAGGTTGGTTTTAACTTATAGTAAACACTTATGTAATTAACCGATACACATGAAAAGTTAATAAAATCGATCAAAACTCGGCGACGTTGTTGATAGCACAATACTCTAAAAACGTTTTTATACTTTATGCACCTGCCTGTGAAACGCTGCTGCCAACGCTGCGAAATGATACACAGGCCAGCTTAGCGTTGAAATCGCGGCCTCCGATCCTGGGGCATTCCCATTGTCGGTGACCTTACTTAGAAATTATTATTTTTGTAAAAAGAAAGGCTGTTATCAATTTTTAAAATTTGATGATTCGCTTTGTTTGATGACATATTATCTACTGGTCTACTCATATCATATCGGAGTTTTCGACAAGAATAAATTTGCGTGTCGTACCAGTTCAATCACATTATTTTTTTATCAATTTGCAAGAATTAATGCATGACTCTTTTTTAACCTTCTGCCTCCCCCCATATAACGAACAGAAATATGCTTTATAAATATAATCTTCCACTTATATAGTCCCAACTATTCGTAAGTTCTCACAACGATGATGATTGAAAAATGTAAAACGTCTTGAAATTCATCACGAATAAAATGAAACTAAAATGAAAAACCCGTTTTTTGTCAAATTAAAATAAATTGAATCCGGGAAAAAGTCGCAAATGATCCACAGTTCCGTGGTGCGTGCAGAGTGGCGCGAGGAGAACAGCCACTGTGCAGGTGTCTGCTCGCGGGGCCGCTCCCGAGAGAGAACAGGACGCAAGCAGTGCGCGGACTGCACCGCAGCCACGGCCCCAGAGGCGGCCGTGGCATTCGCTGCCATTAACGCGCACGCCCCCGGCGCCGCAAAGGGCGGGTGGGTGCTTTGTTCTGCCGCGTCGATCCAGCCACCGCCCGCGCCACCACACGGCACCGAGAACAAGCGTGGAACACGCAAGGACGTGCAACGAAACCAAATAGGACGATCCAATAACGAGTTTTCGTTGTTTGGAAACGCAACAAAATAATACAGAACAAATCCTAATTGTAACAATTAAAAGGATTGCGTATATTTCAAATATTTGCTCTCAGAAAAATTAGTTGTTTTTTTTGTTGTATAAATCAAAACGCCCCTCGCTAACCGCGATATTTTCCTTCGTATAAATATGCCATTTTACTTACGTGATTAATGTCTTTGTCAGTCTTGTTAGAGCAGGGTAACACTCACTGACATTTTAGTACTCTATTCTGCATCATGATTTACGTCAGCGCTCACGGCGATCAAGGCTGCGATGTACCTCAATTAGCTGTTTCCCTGCGAGCCACACCTACCGATGAAGGTTTACAATTATTTGTCACTCGCCGATAGAATATATATATCTAGTATAATCTTTCCACGTAGTGGTCGTCCTCTACGTAGAAAGATTGGTTTGCAATTCGAAGCTGTTTTCACTTTAAAACAATGATATAAAAAAACAGAATATTTGCACAGGCCCTAATAGTTAACTTAATTAACTATATTAATAATATCAATAATAAGAAAACAATAAAACTAATAAATAATTAGCTGAAAATGACGTGATGAATAAATACCGGCAGATAAACGTTGTTTCCGTTATTTTTAATACATTATTAGAATTTAGTTTTTATTGCAAAACCAGTTAAAAAAAGCAAGCGATAAGGGTAGAGTTAAAAAAAACTAAAATTTCTTTGTAAGGTAAACGCTTAGTGTTTTAAATATATACATTTTATTACTATTAATATTACTAACATATTAATATCACAAATTTTAAGAATATCTTATTAATACCGCTATATCCTCGTATATCTTATTGAAATCCTATTATAAAGAAACGCCCGTCAATAACACGATAATGGGCAGCAAATATAAAAGAAGACGCCATTAAAGGCACAGGTCAGTGCCCTGAGAATACCAGCCGCAGTGGAAGCACCGAGGTGAACTGGAGGTTGTCGGCGAAATGGAGTCGACTGTCACAGCGGGGGCGCGGGGGAGGGCGGTGAGAGAGCTGTGGCTGAGTGGGAAGTGGCGGCGGCGGCGGCAACCGTGCTCGTACCACTTGCCCGGCGGCGGCGCCTCCAGAGTGCTCTGCTCCGCCCGGCTCGGCCGCTGCGCGCCGCGCAGCGTCGCGCCCCGCTCCGCCACTTCCGCCTCCCGATATTTCTCTCGGGCGGGCGGCGGGCGGGAGGGTTAACAAGGTGGCCTCCAAGGTCGCAGCCTAACAGCTTTCACCGCTACGCCGCAGCCACTGCCGTGTGCTCTGCCTCCCCCCACGACGGCCTCCTGCGCTACCCTGGGGACGCACGACGTCGCCGGGCCCTGACTGCTGTCACTGAAGATGAAATCGCGGCAAACAGCATCTCTGACTTGCTTTCCGCAGAAACTCTTACAGCAGTCTTTTCATGCCAATTCTTGGTTAATATTAGCTTCAAAATGTTGACAAATCAGTACTCTCGCTCTGAAACGCTCTCAACCACGCTTTGACATTTAACATCATTCGATTCTACTCTTACGCAAGATGCTCACACAACAAAATTATTGTATGCTCGGCGTCTCGGTGCTCGGCGTCTCGGTGCTCGGCGTCTAGAGAGAGTTTTGGTATTTAGCATACACAAAATTAAGAATGTGGAAAATGTCCCATAGTGAAATTACTATTGAAGTCGTAATCTTCCTCGGCCAGAGTCATGCTGCCGACGTTTCGACCATCTTGTCGAAGTCTTCTCAGGGCCAGCATACCACGACAAGATGGTCGAAACGTCGGCAACACAGCCTTCGACGCGGCGTCACCCGGACCGCCCAGATCACACACTGAAATTACTATTACTAAACGAGTTTTGCACGGTTAAATATAAAAACTACCAATATCCCATAAAATGCCTAATTAAATAGTCCAAGTTCGACGAAACCGGCAGAAAGAAGCGACATCCTTCAGAAAATCTGTAAGAGAGTATTGTACTGTACAAAAAATTAAAATTAGAATTAAAGCGCTGTATATCTAAAACGCGTGCGTTGCTTTAAAGATTTGGGACATCGGACGTCGTGCTACATCACAAATCATCCGATCCCCTTAATGCCAGTGTAGGATTCCGGACCAGTGGCAGTAACTACCTACGTATACGGAAGACACCGAGTCCTAGGCACAGGGCCGACGATTCGGCCGCCATTCTGCGACCGCATTTCGCCCTGAGGAAGGTCGCAAATGGCGGCCGAAACGTCTCATCTGCGTCTAGGTCGCGGCGTCTCCCGAATAGGCAAGTATTTATCACATCCTGCCGCTGACATCGCGTGGACCTACTAGCCCACGCCTGAGCGACGCTCTTTCTCTATCTCTCCCGTACCTCCCCGCTGCCGCCTCGAGGGTGGAAACCGAAAAGAAAGTGGTTCCGAAGACGCGGCGCGGTGCGAGCGGCGCCCTATATGATATCATAACCATTTAGAAACCGTTCCGGGTGAGGTGCCTCCCTCGCCTCCCATTTCCCGGTGCGGCGCGCCCCCCGCTTTCCCGACTCCCCCCCCGGTTCCCCGCGCCTCGCCCCGTCCCCATCCGTCGCCCGGCGCCGCTCCCGCGCGCACGGGGGACCGGAAACACCGACTTATTTCAAGTACATTTGCGTGCGGGGAGCGGGGTCCGCTCGCGGACTGCATCGCCACTGGTTGGGGTGGCGGAGGCGGTGGCGGCCGGCGGCGTTCTGTATGAATTTACGATTGGGCTTAAGCCGCCGCCGCCGCCTCCGTCGAAGTCTTCGCCGCCGCCGCCGCCTCCGCGGTCCCGACCTCGCGAGCCACCCTTCCTTCCTCCTCCGACCGCCCCCGCCCTGAGGGAGGCGCAGAGGGCTTATTAGTTATTACGTCTGTGCTCACCCCGCGTTCGAGGAAAAAAAAAAGCCGTTACTCCCGGCGTGGTTTAATATTCCCTGTGTCCTGGGGGACGCGATGACACATCCTGACTTTGGAGTCCCGTGGGAGAGGGTGGGTGTGGGTGGACACCTTCGGTCGAGGGGACGAAAGTCGTGGAGGCCGATAAGGTGAAGAGGATGTGGCGAAGGCGGCATGATAGTGAAGGTCAGATAGTGTCGGAGGTGGAACAGAACTGTAGACAAGAATGAAGTGTGTTGTGATGACATTGTGACAGTATGCACTAACTAGATGGTGTATGAGTTGCTAAATATTAATCTCCTGTAGTACGATTGATTTAGTCGTGCACTTGACGTAAATCAGCTGTTGCGGTTTCATCAAATCGGGAGCTTTTATGTCACTACAGTGATGTCACTACGGGGACGTTCAAGCTCCCGATTGGATGAAACAGCTGATTTACGTCAAGTGCATGGTTAAATAAATACTAGTCTAGTGATGACGATGGAATCGGTGAAACAGCAATCCTGTTTGAAGTTACAGCTGATAATGCGAATTTGATAAAGCAGTATTTTAGCGGTAGGCATTTCATTAGTTGAGTTATGAGATAAGTATATATAATAAGAATATTGATCTACCCCGAGACAAATGATGCTAAGCATTTTCAAGGATG
The DNA here is from genome assembly GCA_017312745.1 of Gryllus bimaculatus. Lineage (NCBI taxonomy): Eukaryota > Metazoa > Arthropoda > Insecta > Orthoptera > Gryllidae > Gryllus > Gryllus bimaculatus. Next base: position 2,474,474 of record BOPP01000112.1, on the reverse strand, counting down.
AATAGCAACAAAAGGTATATAATCGATGCGTTTTTTTCACATAAATAATCGTTGTGATGTCGGAAAGGAAATAATTACGATAGAACACGCAATTAAACGACTGTAATAAAGATATAACACGTAAGTATTAATATTTATATCGCAACTATTTAGTTCCACAGAAGCTGCTGTTTGCTGTTTAATTCCACAAAAGCTGTCTTTTGGGGGTAAATATTGATGAAGAAATATATATTTACTGCACAGACGCAAAAAACAAAAAAACAAACGAGAGTTATTAAATCAAACGCGGAAGAATTCAAAAAAACATCTAGAAGAAAAATTGTATTTACAAACGTTCAGCAATTTTTTTGTCTGAATGACTATGGACACCATCAGGTTCCATCATGCAACTTGGAAGGAAGTTATTCTGTCCAGTACATCCCTACGGGCGACGAAGCTGCGGCAGAAGCAGGGAGGTGATGGCGCGGTGGTGCTGTGATCGGATCGACGGCGTACACTCTCTACAGCATCTCTCTCTCCCCTCGCACTCCACATAAATCATTTTGTGTTTCCCACGAAATCGATAAAGTGTGTTTCTCGCAGTCATCTAAATTCATAACATCGCCCTCAGTCATAAATTACAATTTGAGATGTTGCTGCTCAAAAATTCGTCAAACGATATTCATGAGCGTGAGTCTCTTTTTGATATGATGATTGTGCAACCCTTCACTCATAAAGATCGGTATAAATACATCACAAAGTAGTCGTGTGTCCCGTGCGATTTATCTTCGCTTTAAAGCCCATTATTTCTAGAGGAAAAAGAATCCCCTGCACATTTTTTTTACGCCCTGATCCTCTAGGAACATTAAATGAAACAATAAATCGTGTTCCCGGACAGGAGAAAAATCATCATCGGCCACTCGCGCACGAAATCTGCTGAGCGGATTGAGGTCACCTCACCGCTGGGAACCGATTCCCGCGCGGCAAAAATGGGAAATAACGCAAAATCGCAAGGGTTATAGCTCAGGCAGCGATACTCAGCGGGTGACTCAGCGCGGCCAGTGATCTTATTACCTGCCGCGGGGAAAGAGGGGAAAGCGAAAACGCGGAGGGAGGACGCAGAAACGGCAGGTGTTGCTCCTCCCACGGCCTCGGCCGTCGCCGCGCCGCGCCGCGCCCCAGCAGGGATTATGGCCGCGCGATCGAGGCCCCGCGATAACGCAATTTTCGAGGGATTCGATCCAATACCCCACGAGGATTAGGACTCGCGCCCTCCGTCGCGCCGCCGCCCCCGCCGCCCTCTATTAGTTATTACTTGGCGGGGTTGAATACTCCCCCTTGAAAAATCGTAAAGTCCCGCGGATTGAATATCGCCGGAGGGGAAGGGCGCCCCTCGCCGCCGCCGGAGCCGTCGATTCCGCCGCCGCCGCCGCCGGTGCGGAGGGTCTCCTCGTCACTGAGGGCACCGTCATCGCCGTTTTACTTTCCGCCGTAACCGAGTTACAGTCCTTACCGTAACGCCTCCACCGATTCCTTTGTCAGCCACCGGCGTCTTCTTCAAGCGGCAGCTTTGAAATTATCGTCGTCATTTTAGTTTCGGTTCTCATCACTTAGCAAACAACGACTTTTGCATTTTATTTTGTGCCCTTCCCTACGCGATGCATTTCTTACACAGTCTAGTTCACTATCCATAAAAATGTTCACTGCTCCGTATTTGCAACGCCACGCTATTACGTCATCTCTGTCATCGTCATATTGTTGTTGTTGTTTTTTTTCTTTTTTTTCTTCTTTTTTTTCCTTTCAACATGTAATGTTTCATATAGCACTATTGCATTCTTTCAATTCTTTTTTGCCTGCGCCATCTCCACTGCATAAGCAGACACCGATTTGGTCACCTCAAACATTATCTTAATCATCAGTACATCGTCTTCCAGTGTGGACAGCTGACGTCATATCGTACAGTACATTGTTTTCATGTTTGATCTACGACAGATCAGAGTAGATCCAGCTGATCCATTGCTTGGATGTTTTTTTTTTACCTGGTCATGCTCAAAACAGTACGTCTTCTCCTAGTTCACCCCCTTCACCTCCTTACTCCAACCCCCAGCCCAGACATTTACAGGATTGGCTGGTACGATATAGTGAAACACTCTTCCACCAACTCTCAAACGATTGTAGAGTTTGTTCGCTTTTCCATCTACGACACTCTGAGCATTCTCCCGTTCGCTCACATCCATCACTCACCACCTCTGAAATCAGCAACCGCAGCGCTTCATCACCCCACATCGGCTGGTTCCCAGTCCTCCTCAACGACTCCTCCTCGCGCCCCTCCGCCAGGCGCCGCGCGCCGGCGTCGCTGACCGGCGAGGCGCGAAAACCGCCGTGATTCACTTTGCGCTCTTTTGTGTTCGCGGGGTCTCCCCCCGCCGCGCCGCGCCGCACGCCCCGCGCCGCCCCGCGCCGCCCCGCGCCGCCGCGCCACCCGCGCCCGGGCGGCGCTAAGAACTTCATTTTCAATCGCGCGTCGAGGCGCACGCCCCGTCCCCCGCTCCACCTCCGCGTAATGGAGTCGCAGCCGCCCCCCCTCGCGTACTGCCGGAGGAAGAGCTGTGGCGAGGGGTGCTGACTCCCACGAGCGCAAGAGACCTACGGATCACGTGTTCTCCCGCGCGCGCAGCATTCTCGCCTGTTGTGATCCGCTCCTCTGTTCTGAAGGAAATACCATTCTCAACTTTTCCATTCTTTCGGAGTTTTCTTTCTTCTTTTGTATCATTTTCTGTTTATTTTTTTGTGGTGCTATCTATTTATTGAATTTCATCCACATACACATATGGAAACAACGGACAATCTATTAGCATTGTTGCATTATTATTCATCTCAATCATTCATTTTTGCCACGAACAAATAGAGGCATTCGTAACTATTTTCGAAACTACCTTTAGGATAATTTCTTTGTTTTATAGGAATTTCATTGGTAAATTATTCAAAGATAAGAGAGATTATTGAAGAGAACATCATTGATAACGACTTCCCCCTTCAAATTCAATTCAAAACATACTAATTAAGAATTAAAGAAAAATATCGTGCTCGTGTTTATTTAGCAGATCATCAAATTGATAGATGAATATTTCGTTACCATTTATGTATCACAGACTGCCAGTGTGCACTGACAAACGCAAATCTCAATACTGAAGAACAATATTTATATATTTTGTAAGCGACATTCACCGCGAGTGTTCACTATCAAATAGAATTCTATACACACGCGTAAGCCTTTTCTTGTCCACTAAAGTTAATTATTTTGAGTAAAGTATACCTGCTAGAGGATCAGTCAGAATTCAGCAATAAGCAGACTCAACATCAACTCAACAACAAAAAATAATGTTTAGATAGATTGTAGTTCCTACAACTTTAAAAAAAATCTCTCATATTTTTGGATGTCATAATTTCTTATCAACACACGCCACAGAAGACACTCGCTGAGAGAAGACACAGAAATACACCTAATTATATTATGTTAAACTGTAATACCAAGTAAATTAATATACCGTTTATGAATATATGAAAAGATCAATGATGAGGCGAAAGGAAACGGTTTAGAATTCCAAATGTTCTTTCCTGTTAGCGTTCCCCGACTGAGACATCAACAATCACCTCACGAAGGAATTCAAGCAGTTTGAATCCGAAACGCAGGCCAACACAGAACGCGTGCAGGGTTCCCGCGACGATGCAAATGTTCGCTAGAGCCCCATGACATCCCAGTTCCCTTTCCATCCCCTAGCTTTCTCGATTCATAATCATCCTCATTCCGTTTTAACTGTTTTATATGGATTGCTTAAACACACCCGACTGCGCTGATGTTTACATTTGCATTTATTTCAATCTCCCGAACCGCTCCCTCGTACAACGGCATCGGCCGGAAGGAGCAGGAGAAAAAAATCACCATTTTATGTCGCGCTTGTAAAACTATAAAAAGAGTCGGAAAGCAAAGGCTGAATATGCCCCCCCCTCCCCACCGCCTCACGCGCACGGCAAGTGCTAGACGGTGGGTGTTGACGACAAACCGTTTGGGCAAAAATCAAGACACTGGATTAAATGGTCGAAATATCTCGCTGCCTGCAGCGAGTTCAAAATGGTGCAATACACTGTTCTTACTCATGTTCATCTACATTGTTTGAAAAATGACACGTATCGAGATTGCTAGATGCGAGATATGGAATTCACATCTCATTTAGAAATTTATAAGAACTCAATGGCAGATTTGTAATACGAAATTACAATGCGACCACTTTCAGATCCCTTGCATTGTTTGAAATTTACAAAAATTAAATCCTCATCATTCTCACAAGGAATGTATTACATAAATATACAAGCTAAAATTAATACAGTGAATTTATTATTGATACATTGGGCATGAAAAGAAGTAATGTAACAATAGGAAAAAAATACTTAATAATATTTCATGAATTTTCTTTTGCCATAGTATAAACTAAATAAAAGTTTAGTGTCTACTTATTTTTATGGGAAAACGAACTTATAACTACTTCAATATTTTTTGTCCATGACACATTTTTATGAGTTTTTTAATCCTCAATAATCTCTCTGTGCACCAAACACTGTTCTCGGATCGAACTCCCCGTAAGCACGAACCCGTTCATCTTACTGTATGGTACTTACTATAAATGTACTTATTTTGATCATGAAAAGCGGCAGCAAACTACATGCGCCCGATAAAATCCCTCATTTATAATTCACTATCTCCTAAGTTTTATAGTGGTCAAAGCCTGAAAGCGGCCGAACAACGGCAACCCGCGACGTCCCCGCAACCTCCCAGTATTGGTTTTGCCCACGTGCCCCAGGGGCGGGCGCCACAGTGCGAAGCCCGTGGGCGCCGGCGCGTGGCCGCGGGGAGCCATCATTTAATGCTCGCGGGAAGGGCGGCGCGGGCAAGGGGTGAGCGGCCGGCAGGTGGGGCGCGCCGTACGCACCGCCCGCCCTCGTTTGTACGCAGCGAGCAGAACGCGCGTGTCAGAGGGGGCGGAACGCACCCCGCCCACCGTCCCTTGGAGATACCTGCGAGGGCGATGCCGAGGGCTCCACAGGGCGATGCCGAGGGCGATGCCGAGGGCTACCTGCGAGGGCTCCACAGCCCCCTCACCCCCACCGCGCCGCCCACCCCGTTCCTGGTGGCGTAGTAGAGCGACCCCTCTTCCTTGCGCTCGCCTTGTTACTGCCGCGGGATCCTATTGGTTGCGTAGTAGTGGACCTCTGCCTCCATCGCTCCCTACCTGCTGGTTGTGTAGTAGTACGTCCTTGCTCTGTGCCTTGTTACTGCCACCCGGTGCTATTCCCTCCTAAGTAGCTCGTTGGTGGTTGCCTCCGGTACCCTAATCTCGCCCCACAACCGCCTCTGAATCCTATTGCCTCCATCGCCCGCAACGTCACCCCATTGCTGGTTGCGTAGCTGACTCCTCTTCCTTGCTCTCGTCTCGGAACTGTCTATTGCCTCCGACGCCATCGCGTTACGTCCCTCCGTAGCCCACTCCCCTCGTGATCATTCAAATGCTGCGCCCCAAGTCTTCTGCTTCCACCGTCACCCAGGTTCTGCGACCCGCGTCCTTAGCCCTACCTCCACCCCGCAACTGTCCGCTGTGTTTTGTGTCTACGCCAACTATAGTCATACTCTATAGTTGGTGTGCTATACACTAAAGAGTTTCATAGTTCATTAATCTATGCTATAGCCTTGTTCCAGCTTCCTCATCTTTTCCGTTCCTCCGTAACTGTTATTCCCTGCGAAGTCTTTCGCCTCCCCCACCCCTGCGGTACCGCTATGTTCCGTTTAGGCAAATCATTATCAAACAAATTTTCATCGTCATTTATTGGCCAATATCAATCGCTTGTTAATCCGCCCAAACGTCTGTCATCTTCCTCCTACTTAATCCATCTTCTTACATAACCGTTGTTTTGAGCATCATTCGCTTTTCAATTATATTTCAAGACTTGCTTATCATTCACATTTGTTCTCGAGTTTGTCAACGGTCCGCTTATACGCATCCGCACACTCACACGGTCCTTTCCTCCGCACTTGCGATCAATGTTCTCATTTGCAATCTTCCCTCTTTTTCCCACATACAGCATTCCATCGACAAGCTCTTGTGTACATTCTCTATTCTGCTGGCATACAAATTCAACTTACCGCACAGCTATTTCCCTTAATGTTTCATCCTTCCACATCCGCAGCCTTCTAATCAAATAGTCCGAATTCCCTAACATTCTTAGTTTTATCAGCATGCTTGACTTCACCGTCATCAGACATTATTGTCCGAATCGCTACTTTTTGTGTTTTCGTATGAACAGCGGATTCATTGCGTTTTTCACACCAGTGCCACCCTACTATCACTAGCCCTTTCCTATTTCTTCATTGCCATTTCTGCCCTCTTTCCGCGCCATCTACTCTCGCTCCTCTCCCCCCCTCACGTCTCCTCCTAACATTTCCGCCGCTACCTGCATCACCGCCTCCCCCAATCCTCATCGCCGTGCCTCTCCCTACTCCGTCCTCAACGCCGCTGCCCGGCCGCCCTCGCGCCTGCGGTCGGGGCAATAAACGCGTGAACACGGGAGCGGACGCGCGCTTCGAGATGCAGGAGCCGTCACGAGACGCGGGGGAGGCGCACACTGGGCCGAATGGCAGGAGGAACACGCATGGGGAAAAGCAGGTTCCCATAAAGGGCTTAGAAAAAGACGGAACGAGCTCGCAGATAGGGGCCCCGATTAACACGTACTTCGCAAATGCGACCCGGAAATTTCGAAGTCGACATTTCGAACATGAAATCGTTTCCGAATTCAACCTTCAGTGGAAAGTTGAACTCTTGAATGAAAACAGACGTCTCAAATGTGCAGTGCTCGGAGACTAAGGTGGGACGACTAATACTTCCCGAAAGAGGGTGATTGGGCGATAGGGCGGTCAGGAGATGGGGTGATTGGTCGATGGGACGATGGTGCGATCAGGCGATGGTGCGATCGGGCGATGGGGTAATCGGGCTAGGGGGTAAACTGGCAATGGGGTAATTGGGCGGACGGGCAGACCGACTGGGCTTGCGGGCGGAAGAGCGGGAGGACGATCAGGAGGACGATTGGGTGGGCGATCGGGTGAGCGATCGGGTGAGCGATCGGGTGAGCAATCGGGCGAACGATCAGGCGAGCGATCAGGAGAGCGTTCGGGCGAGCGACCGGTCAGACCATCGTACAGAGGGACGGGCGGAAGGCGATAAGGATGGTCGGCCGATTTTCAGTCGACCCACTGTGAAGTGCGGGCGGTTTGAGCTGCGCGGGTGGTTTCGCCCCTCGCGGGCGGTTCCGCTCGTGTGCCCGCCCACGCGCCCCGGGTACTCGCACGTTCCTCTCCGCGGCGCACGGCGTGCCTCCCTGGCAGCGCGCGGGAGGGCGGGCCGCTCAGGCTGTCTAATGAAGGCAGGGGAGCCAACACACCACAGTTCGAGTTTCACGGAGAGCGTGTATACTGTGTCGCCCGCCACGAATATGATTATATTCGCGTCAGGCACGTGGGTTGGCATAGAAACGCGATGTCGGGTAATATTAAAATTGAATTTATTTGATGCAATACCGATGACTGAAAAGTCTTAACCTACCTGAAGGAAAAACCATTCAAAACTACTAACAAGATTAAATAATATGATTCAAACGAAAAAAGTCTCTACAATTAATTCAACCTTAATCTGAAGGACATCATGTCATCTTTTGAACAGTTCTTAATCCATTAAATATTAACTCGTAAAAACAGTCTTTAAATCAAACATGTTCAGGAGTCAACGTAGAATATAGACTGAAAAACCTATGGACGAGTAACAATTTCTAAAAACGTTATTTTTGAGACAGAATCCTTTGTCGTCTTTGCAACAGCTTGACGTCCGGCGATTGAACATATCGTGCTTTGCATTAGTCGACGATTGCAGGGAACACTTAAAGCTGCCATAAAGCAGCATCCCCCCAACGCTTTCGCGTCTTCACCGACTCCGCGGCGCCTCCGGCAAAACAGGACCGGGGAGGAGGGTGAAACGCGGCCGCCCGCGGGGGTTACGTCTGAAATAACTGCCCACGTAAACCCGGCGTGACGTCACAGCCGCGTCACGGCCGTAACGGCTTTACGTGGCGGCGCCGGCGGCGGAAATACGGGCGCGTTAGGAGCGCGAACTGGGTTAAGCTTTGTGCCGATGAAATACGGCCACGCGTTAAAGGGGAACGTCTATTAAGGGGCGGAACAGTGTGGCCCGGCCCGGCCCTGCTGCGTCCCGCCCCGCTCCGCCTCTTTGCAATCCCCGCGTCGCTCGCGCACCGCCACTTCGGCACCTCCACGCCCCGCCTCCACGGCGACCCGTACATCGCCCTTGTGGAACCCCTACGTCGACACAGATCTCACTATCCTCCCGCAGCCCATACACAGGACGCCGCGGGAGGTCGTTGGCAGGCGGTGTGGGAGCAGAGATGATGGCGGGTGACATCTGCGAGCGGCGGGGGCGGGGTTGAGGCGGCGGCGAAGGCGGCAGCAGGTGACGCCGTTCGAGGGAAAATCGATTCCACTGAAGTTCCGTTGCGGTCGATGAAGGAGTTGGCAGTAGGGGCGATGGAGATGATAAGAAGGATGTACCGCGAAGCTATAATGGTCGAGGTTTCTGGCAGTATGAACGTAATATTGAAGCGCAGTTTTGAATGTAGGAAGCTACGTCGCGATGGAGTATTGATGCTGGCAAAATAAAATAGTGACTGTAACAATGATCTTGGTGGGAAAATCGTGATTAAATATACGTGAAAGGTCGGTAGTTGACATCATGATGATGATGCGAAGTGTGATTAAATCAACAATGTTAAAGATAGAAGTATCGGAAGCTATGATTACGGTTGGAAATGGCAACCAAAGTCTATTAAGTCAATATCAAAATAAATGTGTCTAAAGTTTTTAAACCATATATTTATACAACAATTCCTTATTAAGCAATGGCTGGAAAATGGTATTAAATATGTTAGGGGCAGATATTTATATTTGTGTCCCTTACGATGTATACGTGATCACAAACATTTTCCTTATGAAAGTACGCATTTGTAAGACTGAAAAAAGTAAAGAAGAATCTTATATTAATGGTCATTTCTCGAAAGAAAAATGAACATAATTTCCTTTTTTTCCTTATAGATATTAATCCCAACAAAACTTTAGCTAAAATTAATGGGCAATTGTCATGTAAGTGTTTTAGTGTTATCAATTAGCAATATAGCATTCGTGAAATGTCAGTAATACTCCAAAATTAATACATGACATATCTCGCATGAATATTCAGGGACCGATCCCTGAGCACAGTAATTACTCTCTCAGAATTATAGAAAACTTTGTCGTAGTGATTTAGCAGCAGTCGCCCCTGGCGATTTCCAAGCTCGCCAATCGATTTTTTTTTCTCCACAAAATCTTTGGAATAGCTCAAATGACTGAACGATAAGTTACAGCTAACGCAACATTAGTAAAATATATCCCGTCAGACCGACAGAGATATACGAAAGCCTACAACTCCCCAACATTCGAAAAATTATAGCGGATGAAAAAAAAATCCAGATAATACTCCCCTACCCCCAACTCCCCTACCATTCTGCATTGATAAGCGAACCGTGCATGTACGCCACATTAATTAAATAATCACCCCTTTTCCGACAGTTTATGATGTACGGGCATCATTGGAAATGCCGGCCATACCTGAACGGCATAAACCAAAATTTAAATACCCTTTTAATAATTTACAGCTGATGGCTGTCGTATTTCACCTCACGAGGCGATACTCGAAACGCGGACGCGGGGGGGGGGGGGCGGGATAGGGAGGGAAGCGATTGGACCGTTCGCCAGCCAGATTAGCAGGATAATGCTCCGTGTTAAGGCCGAGGGGCCCAACCCCCCCGTACCAGCCTATTTCACCCCCGTTCACACCGCGGGTTGCGCGGTAATTCAAGGGTCCAAAAAAATGTCCCCACGCACGTAAATCGAAATTCAATTAAACGATCCCGAGACGGAGCAGAGGGGGGGAGGACACCCTGACGATGGGCGAGCTACGATCCCGTGAGGGGGGAGGACAGACGGGGGAGGGGGGTTCCGCCGCGTGGACACGTGAATCCGCGTGCCCTCCTGGGGCGTCTTCACGCCGAGCGGTATTGGTAACAACATAGCCACGTAGCCATTTCACTGATTTGCAACGCGCGGGATTGCACCACGAGAG
>BOPP01000112.1:2407401-2444957 GCA_017312745.1 Gryllus bimaculatus | reverse complement strand
ACCGGAGCGATGTCGAAGGCAGCAGCGGTGGCAGCAGGGAAGACCGGGCCCCTGGCTCGACCCAACGGCCTTTCTTCTTTCGGAAATATCCCCCGAGAAAATAATCTCTTCGCTCTGTTTATTTCTGACGCTTTCAAAAGTCACGGCGCCATTAAATTTTATTCAAAACAGAACTTCCGAAATGCTCTGACAAAGCAGAAATCCATCCTGTGTAAATAACGTGACGATCGGCGATTTTCAAGCACGTTTCAAGTTTCGGTCATTAGAGCACATCTTAAATTTACGATGAGAATCATTGGATTTACTTTCAGAATTATCTTTTTTTAAGATTACCGGCAGCGTTTTAGTTGGGAAAATAGTGATATATGGATTATTATTATTATTATTATTATTATTATTATTATTATTATTAAAGGAAACCCATTATTTCAAGTAAATAATAGTTATAATAATTGCGATAAAAATATTTTGTCATACGGTGTTCAATTTTTTAAGAGGTTGTCTCGTTGATCGTAAAAACTAAAATAAATAATATGAAGAAGTTTCATGTATCAATATATATCGCAAGACCGTTATTGTTCCAGATAATGATATATCCGTTCTAGATGTTGATTTGATTGGTCTAGTTTAAACAAATAAAGGACACTCTTTCTCACATATACGTAACAATCTGAAGATTAATCACCGGCATGAAACATACAGAGCGACTACGAGCCGAAGCAAAACAGAATCTTTGGACTCTGGGGAAAGGCGAAGTGTGGAGCAGCGCCTGCGGCCGGCGTAGGCAACCCGCAGCACGGGGCCGCGAGAGGCAGAGGGACCGCGCCGCGCCCGCGGCTTTTTGCCGGACTTCGGAAACCAATTTGCGGAAGCTCGTGCTAACAGCGGGCGGGCCCGAGGGTGGGGTTCTTGTATGGGGGCCGCGGACCGGGCCTGGGCGGGGAACAGGCCATTTGTTTAGGACGGGGACGGGGGCAAGGGCAGCGGCGCGTTCATTCCCTCTTCAGAGGACCGGGCTGCTGTCAATTCGGCAGTCAGTCGCCATCGGTGATATTGCCCACTTTGCCAAGTACTCATTAAACTTATATTCGTTTGCCTCCTGGTTTGGCAAGGACATCGCAACTGATATGAGAGTTAATAAATAAGTAAAGAAAACATTTGACCGAAATATTGAAAGAATGTTTGAATATGAGTTTAAACTAACATGAAGGTTTATTAACAAGTACTGATTGTTTTATATCTTATTCTAATAAACCATCTTTCACCTTGTGAATGATGAAATTTAGTATTTTTTTGCGGGACCATAGAATTTAAAGAAGCCATGATGTGTATTCTCACATATCTAATACTCAAGAATCTGTCCCTAGTCTGTGCCGTTTCATTTACTTATCTACCATTTCTCCATATTCATCTATCTATTTAATTTTCTCTGCAAACTGCAAGATTTTACACACGTCTTTACCGAATAAACGTTTGTTTGGGTTCAACGAAACGACCAAAAGTTTTTCAATAAATTTGTTTCAATCAAAGTATAATAGTTTAAGGTACTTTGGCAACTAGTTTATACAATGGTTCGAGTCTCCCAGATATTTCTTGTCGCTGACACACCACCTCAATCTGCTGATTCGCTATGACCAATTGCATCACGTTTCGCTAGCTGCCATTCTAAGAAAATAATAAAATGAACACAACAGCTAATGTATTTATTGTCGCAATATATCTTCGTTCAGCTTGCAATATACCACCAGCGTCAAAGCAATAATCTTTACAGTCGCCATCAATGTAAATTCAGCGCTGATCTTTAACTTCTCAAATCTGTTGCCGCCTCTCACCCCCCACATCCTCTTACCACCAACGAAACCTTTCCCGTCGCCCTTCCAACACCGTTTGCGCCTTTGCGCAGTCACTCTACTTCGCGCGGAACACACGAAAAAGCCGGCCGGGCAGACAGGCGAACAGGCAGGCAGGCCGGCGGGCGGGAGGGGGACCGGCACGCGGGCCTCGAGGTGAGTGTAGTAAGTAAGAGGATTGCGCCGGTTTTTTTAAAAGATGGCGGACAGCGGGAGTCGACACGGAGGTTCCATTAGGCGGGTCAACAACTTCAGCTGCTGGTTCACAAGCGGTCCTTCGTCGCCGCCGCCGCCGCCTCCGCGCCGCAACAGCTGGCTGCGCCCAAGACGCACACTAGCTCCGGATTCGACCTCCGCCGCCGGCTGCCCGCCTTGAGGGCGGCTCCGAGGATACAACCCACGCACTTTCCCGGCGAAAGCTCAATCGGCGTCCCTCTCGGGCTGACCCCGCAACGGCGAAGGAAGAAACACCGCTGTGGTTTTAGGCGACTGTGTTCCTACAAGAATACGACCAAACTAAATGAATCTCTTCTAGGAAATCAGCAGAAGAGGTCAGGCGGAAGAGCAAGCCTTACATCCCGGGAAGTTGAAGGATTGACGCATACTAATTCTTGACTGAAACAAATCCTCTTTTCTTTAAATTCTCTACATTATTATTGACAATGAAGAGTCAAATATGAATTAAGGAAAATAACTTAGCCCTTCCATATCAAACATTTATAAACAATTCAATGCATACCTATAAAAATATTTAATAGCATTTCTCGTTTTTGAACGAGTAGTAGTTTCAACCGAGTGTTGTATTCCATAGCACGTTTCGCAAAAACAACATGAGTAATTTCTTGTAATTACTTCCCGCAACTAATAGGAGTTAGTGGAGCCTGAGGTCGGCAAAACGGAATTCAGAAGCTACGATACCGCACGCGTCCTCGAGCGCAAATAATCTCACCGGCGCAATCTGAACAGCCGAGGGGAGCACCCACCCCAGGGGGGCCGAACGTGCTGGCTCGACCTCCTCGGGCTCTGAACATTATCGGCCCCGTCCGGGAGTCCGGGCCAGCGAAGGTCACGTGCGCGCAGAGACTGACCGCCCACGGACCAACTAGACTCGCCCTCGCCCAGCCACCCCTTTCCGTCCCCCCTCTCCCTGCAATGAACGTGGCCTAATCTAGACTCCCTCTGGCCGTTCCGCTCATCATCTATGTGCGTGGAGGAGTCATAGTAGGGAACCCTGTCGAACAATTCTGATCGTATTACTAGAATTATCCAATAAAAGCATGGACCACATGATGAACTGTGGAAATTTTACATATCATTTACCTTGTCTTTTCTTCACAATCTTAGCTTACTATTTTTACCACTTCTTGTTCTCTTAGACTGCAGCACATTCTTTAATAAATGTTACAGTGACGAGTTTGCGTTTACAAAAGGATGATATTGGAAAGGTAGAGAAGAAGGGTATGCAGTGCTTTTTTGCGTAAGTTGTTTATTAATTTGAAATTGCAGGGCAATCAGGTGCTTCAGTGATCTGCTCGATCTCATCCAGAGTGTCTAGAATTGGTGTCTCTCGCTTAGTGCTTTCTACTGCCATGACGCACGTGCACTCAAACTCGTGCAATAATTGGAAAATGATCCAATCATTTGTTTAATATTATCAAGCACCCACGCTCATATGCACGATTCATCTTTTTCTTGCACTACGTTGGTTCAAGAATCTGCTATTGTGCGCATGATTTAAGCGTTAATAAAATGCTAGGGTGAAGGACTATTATGTGTATGATGCAGAATAGACATCGCATTTCTGTTATCGTTATTAATGACAGCAAAAATGCCATTCATTTTTATTAAACTAAGTTATTGATAAGAAAAAAACTGCACTCTGTCTAGAACAGCGCCAGTTTTGAACTTGGCGTTTCAACGTTCTGGTTATTGGTGCCACTCGCCAAATCCTCTAACTAGTATCTCGCACTTCAATCCATACTCTCAAAAAGACGCAGTAAATTCCCTATATCGAATTTGGCAAGACACTCCTGTCCCTTTTTCCTTTTTTTCTCACGATCTATCGCATGCGTTATCTCGTAAGTGAACGGAACAAAATACACCCGCATTAGCTTCTAATTTATTTCCCCCGACAACGTGGTCGCGTAATAAAAATCTATACTCTTAAAAGGAGCGACGCATTTCGGCCAAGGCGGTCCCTTGCTCCGAAGCCTGACTTAGGAGGGAGAGAGTGGCTGTTTTCATCTAGCGCAACCGAGGGAAAAAAATCAGTTTCCATTTCGGAAACGTATGGCCCCTTCGACGAGAATCGTCCGCCGCGCAGCACGGCGCACGGTGTGAGAGTGTGTGTGTAAGAGTGAGCGAGAGAGAGGGGGGAGACAGGGAGTTGGGGGCGTCGTCGGTGGCAATAAATTCCTCCTTGCGACACCCCCTCCCCGTTGTGGTGTCTCAATCGAAGAGGACGAGTTGAGAATGGGATGGGGCTACTTGAGGGGCGAGTATTTGGACGTATACATCCACATAGACCTAAGGACAGGAATCTTTTTATTGGATGCACTGTCGTTGCTCGAACTGTAATGAGAAGCAGCGGAGCGCTTACGCTTTTCATAATTAATCTCCTCGTTTTGGCAAGGACGACGTTCCATAAACAATTTTATAAAAAAAAATATATAACCGAACTTTTTAAAAGAAACTCACCAATTATTTTTCTATGTTTTCATCGATACCACCCGTTTCTTGATGTCTACCAACTACATGCGGCGTGGATGTAGTTCATTTTCTTCTTACATATTCACGTAAGAAGACATAGTTTTCTGTACACAGTCATACTTTTTTGTAGATGAAATAATGTATTTTCACTTAAGTTTTTCTCTGCCAGTGAAGCATTTTCTTCTTTCAGAGACAATTATAGATCCTGAAACGAAGTGTCTTGTTTTATTCCACACTTCCGTCTTTACCTGAATATTTCATTTTGCCGGAAAATTCTGTTGGAATAAAATAATTTAGTTAGCAATGACTTTCGAAATTTAATTATTTCAATATCTTATTAGTAATCTTTCAAACTACACAAATCTACCAAAAACTGAAAATTTAATATTGCAAAAATTCAAAAACACATTTTAACCACTTCGAAACACGCACTAAATCATTAGAGAGAATCTTCGCTAACAATCCACCGCACCGTATACATTAAACGTTGGGAGACATTTTAAGAACTGAAAGAACACCCAAATTTCAGCCTCATTTATCATATTTTATACGCCCTGAATATCGAAAGCGGTTACAGCCACAGTGCTCTCGCAAGTCAACTTAAGCAACGGAAGCACGTCCTCTCACCCCTGGGTCCGCTCGAGGCGCTCTCGCCAGAGAGTGAGAGAGAGAGGGAGATAAGAGAGAAAGAGAGGGAGACAGAGAGAGGGAAATTATCAAAGTCGAAGCAGCGCTATCAACTGCCGCCCCATCGGCATGCACGTCGCGGCGCCTCGCGAGGGAGAGGACAGGAACGGAGCGGGCTTCAAACCCCGACCCCCTCCTCCCCCTGCCGCTCTCACCCTCCTTTTGCCAGTCCTCCTTTCGCCTTCAATTCCTCCGAACGTGACGAGACGCGACCTTCCCTCTTCGCAGAACGAGTAATACAATTTCCCCCAAAATTATGCCCGCGGAATATTTTAAACGGGCCGCAGCTGCTCAAATATTGGAGAAATACGGGGAAAGAAGCTCGCTCGCCCTCGCCCTCGTAAAGACCACTTCTGCAACAATATGTACACGCGCGACTGTCGCCCAGGGGAAAGGGAAGCTTGCGCGCGTGGTCTGGGAGGTGACAACCTTTACCAATGTCGCAGACATGACTGGAATACAAAGTAGGCCGAAGTGATGGCTGGTCTGAAGCAAGTTACGAGTCTCCATTTCGATCCTGGGGATTTCGATTCTGGGGATTTCTATTTGGGTGTTTGTTTCCATTCTATGCTATGTATACGTCACACGATCAAATGCGCATTACAAAACATGATATTTCATCATCTATTTGTGTACGAGTAGAGGTAAGGTTTCTAGTTGCTGATATTTGAATCACCAATTAAATATGAAATGAGCTATCATTGCAACATCAGTATTCGATATCAGAGAATATTTCAAAACAAATTTTTTGCTATGTACTATTCAAATATTTGCTATCAATTTGTGAGGACTGAATTATAACTTTCGATGAAAGATGTTCGCAACCACTAAATATTCTGCATTCAATAATAAAAATGCAAGTCTAACAAAAATCGATTCATGATAAGAACCCTTAACCTTCCTTATACTAAAAAGTACCATCTGCTGTCAAAAGCCTGTACGTACTTTGAAAAAACAAAGAGCTGATAAATGTCATTATTCTTCACATCGTAAAGAAGTGCGAACGGCACGACACAAATAACGAGCAAAACGAAAATGATCAAAACATGTCAGAACAATTCCCACCAAAAGAAAGCACCGCATCCTCTTAAAACGGGACAACTCATTTACGAAATATCTTCTCGGAGGCGCCCAGAGGAAGGCTGTTCCTCGCACAAGGGCCTCCCGACTCCTCCCCCTCTCAAACGCGGCGCATCATTTTCTTTATGCCGGCGAAGAAGGCGCCCGCCCCAATTTCAAGGCGAATGTGTAGTAAAAGAGTTATTTCTCAATTATTTGCACAAGAATACGGCGGCCGTATAGACAGCCGAGTACACATATTATAATGGAAAGCAGCCTTCTCCACGGTACACAAAGGGGAAAGGAAATTTCGCCCCGGAGAGGCGGCCTGGGAGAAAAGGAGTAGAACGGGAATCGGAGGACGGGCGAAGACAGAAACGGGCGCCGGCGGCGGAGGGCCGTTCACAGCGAGCGCGCGTTCTTGAAGACGGAGCGATGTTTATCGACGTATAAAGTCGATAATGATGCTGTGAATACAGAGTCGCGCGGTTAACTGCGTAGAGGAAACTTTCATGGAAAAACGTGTCAGTCGCAGCGCCCGACGGCGCCAGGTGACGGCCGGCTCGCCAATGGAGTCGGAGCCCGCGCCGTCAACGAACGTGTCCTCGCTTGTGCTTACTTAAGCGGTAAAAGCATGCTCGCTGATGCTCGCCGCCGCAGCATCACGGCGCGCAAACGTGCCGAGAAAGCCCGGAATTGTGCCGTAGAGCTCGGAGAGTTGAGGTGTGAAATTTTATCAGGTAATTTTACCGCTCCTGGTGTACTACTCGTTGGAACGTAAAAGAGAGTTCGGGATAAGGGGTACACTTATAATGATATTGCGTTATAAAAGAGAAAAATGCGTTATAAGAACATACGAACCTTTTCCTAATTTATAGTAGTTCTCGCGGGTTATGGTTATGTCGGAGGACCGTTATCGAAAGTTCTAGCTCATAGTATTGTGAAATATGATAACTATTGAACAGTTCAGTCAACATAGTACTAATTTATTATATTCTAATAATATTGTAATTTTAAATTCAATTAATACAGTGAATTTTAGAAATTCAGATCATTAATCAAATGCAACATTGTATATAATTGAACGTAATTAATAGTCTTTGTTAATTTTGTGAACCAAGCTGCATGATGAATTGACATTTCAGTTCAAAATTAAAATAATTGGTCAAAATTTGCGGTAGTGAACTAGTGTTCCGCTTAAAATTAGGTAAATTTACAAAAATGCTGGAAAACACAGAGTAGCGAAAGAGCGTACTAATGAAACAAATTATCGCAAAGGCATTTTGTTCGCCACATCATTCACTACTCACGCTCATACTCCGGCTGACTAATAACTCAATAGTGGTGCACCCTTTCGAGATTGCAGGCGGCCGCAATTACGTATTATAACTTGGTCCGCCCGCCATACAACCGCGAATTAATTTTTGAAGCCCCTGCGCAACCCAAAGCGAAGGGATTAATGAGACGGAAATCGAGCAACATCTGGATGGGCCTAGGAGTTCATTATCTTTTCACGATCAATGACCACCGACTCAAAGGAACGGTCCAGAAAAGCAGAAAAGGATTGTAGGCGCCCGAGGGAAAGTAAATTAATCGTGAACCCTCTCGTGTCGCGATCGGGGATAGGGTATGGCGGGGAGAGACGGGAGGGTGGCGGTAGAGGCGGAAACGGAGGCAGAGGCAGGCGAGGACCGTCCCAAAGCATCACACGCTCTCATCTCCAGAACAGCAGGTCGAGGACGGGGAAGGTAGGTTGAGTCCCGGCGCGTAAGTCCACCGATCGTCCAAAGGCCCCGCCGGCTAATTGCAGGCATCGCCACCTGTCTGAGGCGGCCTGCGACCGGCGTCGCCACAAAGGAGCACGCGCGCCCTGGGCGGTGACCCCGGCCGACTAATCACGTGGCGACAGAAGCGCCCCCTCGCCCCGCCCTAACGGAGCGCTAATATCCGGCTGACTCACTTGAAGCTTTCAACGGGCCTCCGCGCCGCCAGGCCGGCCGCTGATGAGATGGACCGCCCCGAAAGAGAGCGTGGGGTGACCGAACGAAGAGAGCGAGCTTGACTCCCAAACTCGTTACTCCTTCCGATAGACGGATAGAAAAAAAGTACGGGAAGGCGAAGCAGAAGTAGAAGAAGCGGCGGCGGCGGCAGCGTCGACGGAAGCAAAAACGCGTCCGCTGGCCCGTGCCAATCTGCCGAGGGGCCCGCTGGCCTGCTTCAAAGCTGGTGTCGCTGACGACGTCGACGGCCGCGGAGGCGGAGCTGGAGGCGGCGGCGGCGGCGGCAGCGGCGGCGACGGCGGCGGCAAGTCCGGCGCCACGACGTCGCTTCGGGGATGCGACGGTAAAGTTGTCCGCGAGTCCTCCGACGCTATTCGGAAATAAACTAATATCTTACAGATTTCGCCGGTGAATAGGTCACGTGACGTGGCGCCGCGCGGACGGGCAGACGAAGTTTCCAGGAGGACTTTCAGCGCCCTCCTCCGACGCAGGCGACGGCGGCGTCTCCTGGTTTAATCAGAGAGGAGCTTAGGGGTGAATGGGGACGGTTGCGGCGAAAGGGGCTGCGTGGACGAGGATGAGTAGAGGTGCCATTAGCAGGATGTAACTGTGTGTGAATACACTGGGCGGTGGATGACGAGTACGTTTTGACCTTTTAGGAACAGTACATCATGAACAATGTAATACACGACTGCGAGAATATTTGAAAGTATTACAGTGGAAATATAGGGAGAAAAGTATACTGGACGACTGACAGAACACAAAAATCAATATTAAATAGTGGTATGTACAGAAGTTTAGAAGGTGATGGGTGGAAAAGAGTACAGAAAGTGGTAAAAACGGTGATATACAGAAATGAATCACAGATAAAACACCAGAGGACGGGTAACAAGAATAGCACGTTTTGTAAGATAACCAAATATTACCGTGAAAGTATCAGAGGAATAAGGATATGAAGATAATGAGTAAACTAGAAAAGAAAGGAGGAGAACGAAGAAGATCGATTAATCTGAAGAATGAGTAACTTAAACAGTTGAATTTTATCGTTTTTTAAAAGGCGTACAAACAACTAAATAGATAAAGAAGTCCCCAGAAAGACATGTTTGGACAAAGCCGATGACTGCATGAGCCACCTACGATGTATCGACGCGCGGGTGGACAGATTTAACGCCACACTCCCGTACAGTCTTGTTCAGAGACGAGCGTGCAACATTCATACGCGAGTTGGCGCGATTGAACTCAACTCGGGGAAAGTAGGCGGCATTCACTCGCCA
Source organism: Gryllus bimaculatus (assembly GCA_017312745.1). Taxonomy (NCBI): domain Eukaryota; kingdom Metazoa; phylum Arthropoda; class Insecta; order Orthoptera; family Gryllidae; genus Gryllus; species Gryllus bimaculatus. Next base: position 2,435,378 of record BOPP01000112.1, on the reverse strand, counting down.
CCAACTCCTCCCCGCGGAGTTGCAACTGGTCGCGCGAGCGGGCTACTTCCACTCCCGTTTGCACGGCTCGCGGGCCGTGAAATTTTAACAAGTATTACTCTCCTATCTCATTTCTTTCGCGGAGGGGGAGGGGCAGGGGGGAGGATGCTCAAGAGGCAGCGAAATAAACTTGGGAAGCGCGGTGGCGCCGGCGCGAACCCCAACGCCGGCGCTCGAGCGCGCCGAACCGCGGCCCGCGTTGAAAGCGCCGAGACAAACCAGACGCCCGCCGCCGCGCCTTTGTCGACAGCGCGCCAGAGCCGGCGCCGCCGCCAAGTTTCTAGAAGCGCCAAGAGCAAGAGACGCCACGAGGAAGCAGGGAGGGAGGGAGGCAGCGTGTAAGACCGCGAGAGGGTAGATTGGAGACGTTGGCGCAATGTGACGTCGAGTAATAAAATCAAAATTAATGTCCCGTCGCGATTCAAGGTAAGATGTCTCCATTCGGACGCCCCCACGGTAAACTTGGGAGCTTCCGCGAATCAGGAAAGATGAGAGAAGATGCTTCAAGGTGTTCTTAGCTTTGTTGGATATGGAAGTTGATGAATGAATGAAGAGATTTTTTCCTGGAATCTTTTAGGAGAGAAAGTAGTTTGCACTACTTGGATTTCTCAGTGAGGGCGCGGATTCGCCAGAAACCTCATCTCAAAATCAAACTTCTTTTCAATTCAACAGACGTAGCTGTCTAATCAAGTCGCCTTTTCATCGACACTCAGGAACAGGATGAAGTGACAGATATAATTATCTCCTTGCAAATTATTCCACTCACTTGTTCTCCAGTGAAAAGCAGCGGACTTTGTTGGAGAAAGATTTTCTGTAGAGTAGGGTGACTAGCGCTAGCTTTTAATGTGTGATGTTTGCGCTCTTATTTTAAGAATATATTAAGGCTTACTTCAGCATATATTGTATTAATTGATATATTATTGATGAAATGTAACCGGTATCACATAAACAGCAAATTATACTTCTTAAATCCATCATTCAATAACAATTTCCAACAAGTTTTCAAAACTTATTGACTCTCCACTAATGATTATAATTTCGATAAATACAACACGAAATGATCTAACATTTTATATTTTAGGAAAAATCCACAACTAAAACAAATAGCTTCTTTATGAAACGAAATCTATAAAAGTGTTGGGATAAAAGGCAGCGAAGTACCTTGAATTCTCAGGGATTGGAAATAATTTCGAACCTTATAGATTACGGTTTTATAGATTACAAGGAGAATTGTCAGTAATAAAAATGACATTTGTTTCTCCGCTTTTTATGTCTCTCTTCGAACAACTGTACTGTGAACTTCGTGTTCAATGAATGTATGAATGTACAGGGAATGAAATGTATTCCTAAATTGGTGTCATCTTTCTTTGTTAACGAAGGCAGGTTTAAAAAAATTGAATTTTTAAAACTGGAAGATGATTGGTAATATTAATGGATGGAAAAATAAAAACAAATCTGTAGTTGCATAAAAGAAAATTGTGATGAGCAAAGGACAAATTTTAAGAAACCTGCAAACTTCACCCCTCCCTCAAGCATTAACTGAATAGAGATTGCTCATCAGACCAGGAAACTCGTGCAGACATCCATATGCTAATCGTGCACATCAATCGAATCCCTGCACAGCAGTCATCATCATTGAATCAAACGCATGCCGCAAGCACCGCGCTATTGCGTCACCTCCCCTCCCCTTCCCGCCCCCTCCGTTGCCACCGTCTCCTCACCCCGGGCCCTTGACATTCCCTGCTAAATGCCGGGAACAAGACACGCCCAAGTCCTCCTCCTCATCCTCCCTTCCGCCCCCCTCAGCGCATGGTGCCCTTTAGGGCATCGCCGCTGGAAGGCGGGGAGAGCGAGGAGGCGGGGAGGCGGGGAGGGCGCGACCCGACCGCGGGGCGGGGAGGAGCCAGGGAGGTCCGCGACAGCGCCGAGCAATTAACCAGCAGCCCTACGCCGCCCTCGGGGACCCGTGACGACGCGGGGGGGGGGCGAGGATAGGGAGCTGAGGATGAGACGCGAAGCGGTGGGGATCGAGGACAGATGATGGGATAAGTGACAGTGAGGTCTGTATTGGCAAGTTGGTGATGAGGTAAAGTTTTGAAATGGTTGGAGATTTGTTGAAGATGTTGCTAAATCGATGATGGTGGACACAGCGGACAAAGGCGAGGGAATGCGAGGAAAAGCGAGGAGTGATAGTGAGGTCCAAATTGCGATGTTGATGGCGTGGAAGTGTGTCTTGAATATCGACTGCAAAGATTTTATGGCAACCTGAGATCAGTTAGAGAAGTAAATTGAAAAATGATAAAGCAGAAGAGATGAACTTTTAAGCAAACTTTTTTAGTTTTGAAGGGCACATGGTAGTAACAGGCAGGTGTTACGTAGAAATATATCAATATTGCTTTATTGGTGATAGAAATTCTTCTTTCCTTCAAAGCACTACAACCCGATATGGGTCTGGGCTGCGTCCTCGATGAGCCTTCATTTTCTCACACCATACGGTCACTTCTATCTCCGTCAAGTCATCTACGACATATTGGATTGATTTTCCGTTGGGTCTCACGTTTTCTATTTCCAATAATTTTGCTTTTAAATAGATTTTTGCTAGCATTATATCAATATCCATTCTCTCCACACGTCCTCTACAGAAAATTCATTGAGATTTTGCTAATCTACATAAATCTTTTAATATGTTAATGATTTCTTCATTTTATCATATTCTACATCTTTCTTCTTTTTGAACAACCCCGTTCTTCTTACAATTTTTCTCTCAAATCTACTCAGTGTTCAGCACGATTATTGGTAAGGATAATGATGATGGAAGTGGAAGTTAAAATTCTGATGAAAATAACGAACTGAAGTGCGGGTAGGGACAGAAGACATTTTGCATTCAAAAGTTAAATATTGGATGAAAAGAGCAGTGAGACATGAAGGAAGATGAAGAAAAGGCGAACAAAAGACAAGAAGAACGGAAAAGGTGAAGCCGTGAACGGAGAAAAGACAAAGCAGCAGAGACGGAGAGAAGCTGGAGGGAAGTGGTGAGGAGTGAAGAGGTTGGCGTGGGTGCAGAAAGACTACACGAAGAGTGTGAAGAAAGACCTTGGCGCGGCAGTAGGCCGCGCGGGCGTGGCGGAGTCTGGCAAGTCGCGCTCCTGGCGCGGTAGGCGTGGGCGGAAGAGCAGATGGGATTCCGCGAATTCTATCGGCGATCCACGTCTCCGGGGCAAAATATCGCGCTATTTAAACGATTCCCCGCTCGCGAGAGGAAACTGTTAAGGGGGTGAAGGCGAGGCGGCGGCGGCGGCGTCGCGACGTCGTCTGGCGACGCCGAAAGGGCGCCGGCGTCGTTCGTGCTGCGGGCGCACGCTGCCAAAGCCCAGAAATGTCACGCGACGGCGATGGCGTCGGCGAAGAGGGTGGCCCAAGGAAACGCTCTTGCCGAGAGAGGCGATTTGCGTGGGACGACGATCAAAGTGCACGTCGGCCCCTAGGCGCTGCTGTGTATACACAGAAACAAGTCCCTCGGAGCAAGCTGTTTAGAAATGTCAAGAACGTCGGGACATACAATTAGAGATATCTCGTATTCTCAAGTAGTAAACTAGTGGTACTATGGCAGCACGCACTTTCTCGCATTATTTGTAACTGTAAGGTAATATTATTATGCTACTTGAACACGCATCTGTAAAATTAAAGTTAAACTAAAATAGCGTTTATATAATCTTATTTAGTGCATTTAAATATATCTATTCAAAATATTTAAAGAAACCGAATTTTTTTATCTTCAATATTGTAGTTGTGCGAGCACGCCCATTTTTTTTCCAAAAATCCTCCGTATATAATGAAAACTTGAGCTGAGACAAGTTTAGCTCACTCATCGTAGTTTAAAAAAATAATAAACATATTTGTTATTGTATTGTATATTATTTATGTTCTAGAGAAACGATGCTATACAATATTGTTGTTAAAATATGTACATCATTCAAACACGAATTAATATTTAAATCAATTTTGCCAAATAAAGAAAGATAAAACGAAAACTTTAGGCCTTTGGTTGGGGGAGGGGCTTGTCCTCCATGCCCCCTCCGGACCCTCCAGTGCCTGTAAATTGGGTTTGCAGTAAAGTACCCCCAAAACCAATATATCCGTTTAAAAATTCAAGAGGTCATGTTATGAACCAAATCGATCGAGAAATATCTGATTTGTTTAATACTACTAACGGATTTTAGACGTAGACCCACGGATTTTAGACGTTGCACAGACCGCTAATCAGACAGATGTTTTGCCGCAAGCCCATTTTTTATACCAATTACCTCAAGGAATACACAAAAAAGAATGAATTTATTTTTCAACTCAAATAAGAATCATTTTAATATATTGTGATTATGTTGCAATAAAAGATATCTAGTAATAATACTCGTATGTTGAAGAAAACTCTATGAGATGTAAATTCACATTCTTTCATAATTCTGATTATCAATTTCCGAGAAAACTACATGTTCAATTGACGATACTCTTCGATGAAGTGTTTATACATAAATGTATATTTCATTATTAAAAACAATGCTAAATTTATCAAGAGCTGACCCCATTCCACGAAGCACTACACCTTTAAACTAGGTCTTATGAAATTAGGACTTTGTATGTTAATCTCTCATTTATAAAACTTTGGCTTGGTATATTAACTTCACATTTACGAGAAAGAAGCTAATTGAGAAAATAAGATTTACAATTGTTAATGAATCACTTATGCTCTCCTCACATCTTCAAATGTCTCCGTAGAAAGAAAAAAAATCGACGGCCGAGGACAGCGCATGCAATCTCAAGGAAAAAGAGATTGTCTCGGAGGTGGCATGAGAACGGAGGCGGTGGACCCTCCTTCTGGGGGGGCTCGGAGGGGACGGCTGTCACGCGGCCGGAGGGTCGCGACCTCCGCGCAATAAGCCGTCCTCCTCCTCACTCAAGACGTCTCGCCCCCACGCCCCGCCGCGCCGTCCCTCCCTCGGCACGCCTCGCACTCCGCCGTAGTCAAACAGCAGTGCCACGGTCGATACGTCGCTCGACCTATCGATTTCGAAATCAGAGGTCGGAACAACAAAGGATCCTTACGTCAGCAATACATCACGATGAATACTGCAGGCCGGCAACGAGACGTGGGCGCGCTGGAGCGGGAGGGGCTGAGGGGAAAAGGAGTGTGAGTGAGCATCGGCGAGAGGGAAAAGATAACGTCAGAGCAGGAAACGGTGGACGTCCGAAATGTAGACTGATTTTTTTCTTTTAAGTGATTTATTTAGTCCAAGTTGGAAATAGATTAAATTAGAAATTTATCAGCAAACTGGATTAAAAATTAAATAATACAATAAGAATTTTCAAAGTACAAACACTGTTTGTGAAATGGTTGTTAAAGTGAATGGAATTTCTGGATATGTTACGAATGTATTCGAAAATTACTTGCGAAATTTGGGAAAATTTGATGAAAGAAACAGATGTGATTGTACTAGTACAAAACCTCAAAAGAAAAAACAATGTTCAAAAAGGTTCAATTATTTTTCCCAATAAAACAAGTTCTTTTTAGTTAGTGACTCTTTTATAAAAATACAAGAACCAAAACGTTAGCAAACTATTTTTCATTGAGGGTTGAAATTTGAGATGGCCAGATCAATAGACATATACATACGTAGCAACGAACAGTGGCAGGATGGCTTGTGCCATAAGTTTCGCGAGCGGTGTCGCGAGCTGTGTCTCGAGCTGTGTCCCGAGCTGTGTCTCGAGCGGTGGCTCGAGCGGTGTCGCGAGCTGTGTCGCGAGCTGTGTCTCGAGCTGAGTCTCGAGCTGAGTCTCGAGCTGTGTCGCGAGCGGTGTCGCGAGCGGTGTCTCGAGCGGCGTCTTGAGCGGTGTCTCGAGCGGTGTCTCGAGCGGTGTCTCGAGCTGTGTCGCGAGCGGTGTTTTGAGCTGTGTCGCGAGCTGTGTCGCGAGCGGTGTCTCGAGCGGTCTCTCGAGCGGTGCCTCGAGCGGTGTCTCGAGCTGTGTGACGAGTTGTGTCTCGAGCTGTGTCGCGAGCGGTGGCGCGTGTGGAAGCAGGGCAGTTAGGCTGGGCGGGCGAGTGGTTCGGGCGCAGCGAGCGGAGGCCGAAGGGGAATTCCTAATGCGAGGACTGACAGCCGCCAGCGGCACGCGCGCCCTCCCGCCGCCCCGCCGCGCCAAGGGTGAGCATGAGCAAACCTCCCGACGCAACGAAGACTGCGTGCTCGGGACTTCGCACGCACACCGGCCCTTCCGCCCTGGCCTGCTCATCTCGGGCGCACGTGGCACGCGCTTCTGCCTGCCTTGATGGGAGCGAGGCCGGGCGGTTCGTTTCCCCATCACGGCCCCCGGTTTCGTTCATGCTTTCTTCGTGCATTCGTGACTGTGTCTTTTTGGCGTGCTTTATTTCCTTTCACGCAACTAAAAATCTTTGTTATATATTAATTTTTCAATTTGCTAAGATTTATCCGTCATCTTCCACCAACTTTTACTCTGGTTGACCATTTACTTCCATTAAATTTAATATCTAGTAGACCTTCAATTTGCTTCATTTGTACTCCTAAACGATTATAAAATTAATGATTTATATCTTCCCTCTGACCTGAAAATGGAGGATGGTAAGAGTAACTTTCCACCATAAGTACATAAGACTTATTTTCCGTAAAATAAATATGCTATGGATATAAGGACACATATGTGTAAATAACTACTTTCACGTCAATATGTTTTGCAATATATTCTCATTTTTGCCGTACGTATACCGTGATAATACGGCATAAGGCATTTACGAATCCATTATCCTTTATTTTGACGTGAAAAACTGGAAGTTATCTTGATATGCGAAGTCTCAGTGTGTACATGTTGAAAATGTCTTACGCTGGAGTTATAGAGAGCTTCGAGTTTTCTGAAAATAGTTTCTTGTTCTTAGAGCTAAAAATATGGAGATACTTCCTTCTCTACAATGTTATGCTTTTACAACAACTCACAGTGACTCCTCATAAAATATTTTAAGAACGCTGGGAGCGGGGCATTACGATTTTTAAATGTGCTGAAAGCAGAGTCTTAAGTGCCTCCTTAACATCGTCGTTAGAAACGCTTCTGAACAGGAATTTCGAGCAGTTTACTTCGGTGGCGGACCCAAGCAGTGGCAATGAAAGAGAACACATTTTCTAAGAGACTGCTGGGGCGTTCTTAACGACTGAACTATTCTTGAACATATACAGTTTCCTATGAACTTAATCATATGCTTCCGGTAGAACTAAAAAAAGTCCCAAATACAGAAATGATATTTTAAAAAGTAATTTAAAACTAATATTTTTGTCCCTTATAACTTTTTAAAATTTGGTGGAATTGTAGGTGTTTTGCCTTGGATCAAAATCCATTGACACAGAGAAATTAACTATACATCCTTGGCTAATTGGAAATTACATGCCAATGATAGCAGCATGACTGTCATATAGGCCCAGCAAGTAGCCCTTGCCCTGAAACATCGGGAATAGACCCCAAATAAATAAATGACTTTATTTGTAGAATCATAATTAATTGGCTATAACGTAAGGATCCTTACAATTACATCAAATTACAATCACAACTTTCAAAAATAGAAAAAATTTAAACCCTAAGAGAATCTTTAATTGAGATTTTTAGAAAATTGGTGATTAGATCTCTCACTAAATATGTGGTATTTTTATTAACATACAAAGCTTTGAATTTAACAAAATAGAGGCATTGGAAACACTATTTTCTTGTGTTGGTCATACATTTGAATTTATTTAATTTTTTAAACCACGTCTTTTAAACAAATAGTAATATTGGAAAATCTACACAACTTTCAGCTAATTTTACTTACTAAAGTTATTAGGAAACCCAAATATTCGAAACATACACATGACATGCGTTTCGTTTCCATGTGATTTTATATAATCAGCTTCAATATAAAAAAAATAATTTGCTGCTGACATATTCTTCAATATGCGGCGACATCATATTTTTCTTTACGCAATTTGTGTTCGCTTCGTATGAGAATTATCAGCAGACTTGCAAGTACCATAACCAGCAGAACTACATTCAAAGTTAATATCCCAGATCCATACTTATCAAGTAACAACTCATAAAAGTTCATTTTATTGTATTAATAGTATCGCTTATTTCGTTTATTAGCGAAAAAAAATTCAGATCGTGTCTGAAATTCGTTTTTAGATCAAAATTGTAAATAAACAGAACATCATTCAATCTTTTTCTTCTCTGTTTGTCGTTGACAGATATCTTGTGGACAAACTCAATTGATACACGACGACAACACGTCTGCAACACCTTATGAAACGGGGCTAACACAATATATAACGTCACACACGCAACCCCTTGTGGAAATACCATAGTTCACGCGCGTAATGTCTATATGTTCATTTCTCAGGTACTCGATCACTCGCGGCGTCAGGTCTCGTCATTTAGTCCACCGTACGCAACGCAATGGAAGATCGATTTATCTAGCAAGCACACGAGGAGTGGCACGCGGGATGCCTCACGCACTGCGTAACTGGCGCGAGAGGGATGGAGGGGGGAAGGGAGGGGGGTGCACGCACAACACCGTTCGCCCGTTACCAACGCGAACATCAAAAATGCATTAGAAGAAAATCCCCGCTATGTGCACAATTAGCGTACGATACGAATAAAATTAGTTCCCACGCAAATCCATAATACATGAGTTCGGAAAACATTAATTACTCCAACTCTAACATGAAACGTTTTAGAATATGGGCATGTTTTTATTTCGAAACATGCATACGCAAGGCTAAGCAGATAGTTCTTGCTGGATCCCATTCCAGGTTTTAAAAAATCCAATACAAGCGATTCTCTAAACCGAAACTTCGAAACGCGCTGGTATCATATGCAATAACCGCAGCAAGCTACGTCATATTTCAACTAGAGCTGTCCGAAAAATGTTGTTACTGGTATTAATAATGATTTCTGAGAACAGTCGATGAAACAACAGATAGCTTCCGATGAAATCGTCTATACGACGAAAAGTAAATATGTATGTATCAACCACGTATGCTAAATTATGTCCCATTGATGAGATTTCTGTCAGTACACGTCTCGTTCAATCAGAATAGCACATTCATAAAAATAGAATAAAGTATTCAAATACCATGCTTAGCTCTGCGTCAACGCTAGCGTTCACGTCAAAGTGCACCATGCAGCGCTCTAGCTGCGGCGTATTTGCACGAGCACTATGCGCTTGCGCGACATGACAATGGAAGTATCAGCGTTTGTAATAGCAAGGCCAACTTACAATACAGTATTTAGGCTACTAATTGGCAAACAGAAGTTACAACACAAATATTGGTGGTGGAGCACGGACAACGCTAATATTTTACTATGCTTTCTTGACATTAACGGCGATAATTTTCCATCTTTTAAAAATTTTGTCAAATACTTTTAGTTAGTAAAATTTATTTGCTCGTCGAAAATGAAGTAAAATATGAAATGCATACTCGTGATATTTGAAGTAAAATTATATTATATACCATAATGTCCATTCTGATTTGACTTTTAAATAAGTTTTCTGTTGCTTAGTTTGCATCAATTGGTAACAGAGGTGAGATAAAATACAAAGAATATTTCATAAATGACCTGCTTGTTGATGTTGTGTATCCAAGCCCATGAAAATACATCATTGCAATTCATGTTTGACAAATAGAAACCCAACTATACTATGAGTTGTATTCTGGAATTGTACAGTACAATGCAACTAGTTTCAAAACAGGTCTCAAAGATTCTCAATATATTTATATATTCGTTCATTTAAACACATTTATAAAAATCATTAAAAAGTCTGTATGGGCTCTTCTTATTAGAAATTCAACCAGTAAAATAAAAAATTACTATAGGAAAATATAATTTAAAATAATTTTGTGCTTCTCTACTCTACCCAAAACAAACTTTTCCTACCCCATCCTTTCGAAGGCAGTTTCTATTAAGCTTTACGCTCGATTCCACACATGTTTGTATTGCGAGGTACCCAGGCTAATTTATCAAAAATTATCTCGCTTTGTGTATGGTACTCATGATAGATAAAATTAAAAAACACGCGACATTGGAATATTTTGATTTTTCACATACGCTCCGTCATTTGAGTTGCTTTCAAGAACTTCTGACACTCATTCTTAGCGGTGAATTGTATACTAGCTTTGTAGTTTGCTGAGATTGTGTTTGCAGGTAGTTTTTCATAAATATTAAATTTGTATAGCAATATTATTTGTATCAATCATGTAAAATGCGTTCATATCTCTTAGATCCATCATCAGAACAACTGAAAACGAACAAAACAAAGAGGTATAAAATTTGAAATTAAAACTCAAAGACAACGAAAGATGCTAACAAAAGTAATGAATTTGATGTGCCCAGACGCCTTAAAAACATTTTTTTACCGTTTCTGGCCACATGCCCTTCCGACTACGTCGATTGGAATATATTTTAAAACTGCTTTCAAGAATTGAAAAAGTATTCAAGTATTAAGAAAAGTTTACAAATTTGAAGCTAATATAAAGTGTTACATTTTCTGGACAAAAAGTTCTTTTCTCTTCGTTTTTCCATAACAGGGCAGCAAGACATGCTTCCACTGGTTATCTTATATTACAAAATGAAACAATTGAGAGAAGTATGTTGTGTAATTAAGTTTACATGACTCTGTGTGTGTGTGTGTGATTGAAGGGCAATGCAATTTCTCTGCTGGTACCAATTTCAACGCCACAATCTACGAAAAGTACAGCTTACAGAAGCACAGGGAACAGAAGCTTCACCTTTTTGGTACCTGAAACCACCAGGTCCTCTTAACTCGCAGTCGGCTCATTTTCCTCTCGCACTGCCATCAGCACACGCGACGCGAGAACTGCAACACAACCAGGAAAGGTGCTCGCCCTTTTTTATTGAAACAAAAATCTGAAACGCGATTTTCCCGAGCAGGATCGGCGCTGGCCCCGTATTTCGCCAGGCCGATCGCAGTAATTGTGTTTTTGTGTAATCAGCGCCGCGTGGAGAGAGAGTGTGCGCATCGAGTTAGCCGCGTGTGTGCGTGCGGGGGCGCGTGCGTGCATGAGTGCGGGGGAGGGGGGGCGGTCGACGGGCTGCTCCCGCCCGGGGATTCCCCTCCCTACGTCCGGGTGAGCAGAGTCTGCTTTCCTGACGTTGCTGCGCCGGCACTTGTCCAGATGGCAGCGCTCGGCACAGAGGGAGGAGAAGCAAGGCTGTGAAGGAATCATGTCATGTTGAAAGGAAAATGCTTAAAGAGTTTAACCTTATTTCACCATTTCAGAAATAATTTACAGATTAATTTCCTCCATGGATAATTATTTGTGGAAAGGAAAGTTAATATTAGCTCATTGTTAATACACGAAATATATGATGATGCTAATACTTATAAATTAATGCAATAATATATTAAAAATTTCCCGTAATGCAAATATCAACGATGTGAGAGATGTACAAAAACTGACAATTCTGAGAACTGAAAAATAAAATAATAACATTATTTTATTATCCAGTGAATTTAGCACTATGCGTATTAACCTTTTCTTATTTGAGCCGTTTTCTGAGATAACGTGGTTTTTAAAATAGCCTTATTTCACGAAAGCACGCAGAAATTAATCTTATATTGAAAAAGAGAACAAAAATGTCTAACTTTAAAGAACAGTTTTCATTTAGAAGAAAATCACCCTGTTCAATATTACGTATAGTTCTAGGATAACGCCAAAATATGCTTTTCAAATTCAAGGTACTGCGACATCAGGCCAGATAGATCAATATCATTTTTTTAGAAACATCTGCTTACGGTTTAGCTGATAGTATTGTTTACACATGGACGGACGAACGGACGGACGCTTTATCGCAAAACAATTTTTTGGTCGATCATGGCTAAGGATTCAAAGTACCCAACGAGGTAGACGAAAAATATTACATCTGGGAACAAGAATTATCCGTTTCTTCGTCATCAGAAAGCTACATTACGAATTTTCTGCCGAAAAATCAGTTTTTCGTAGCAGCATTATATAATTTTCTCTATACTACTTATTTAAAATGCGAGAAATTATAAATAAACGCCACAATTTGAATTAGATTTCACTGAAACCTATCTAAACTTTGCTATTCCAATAACGATAATAATATATAGAATCTTTTCAAAGCTTGTGTGAGAGATTTTGCTGCCAAAATGAAACATTTAACAGATGCAATTACATTTACTCTGTGTAACGCATATTACAGATTTTCTTCTAAAATAACGTTCAGATCAAAGTGTAGTAACCACAAATAAATTAAAAAGAAAACTAAGAAACTAATTATTTAGTCGTAGTAGGCCTATGCAGATGACAGAAAAATCATGAAATGTTTGCCATATTGTATTTGCATTATTAAAAGACCATTTCTCTCAAACATTTAGAATAACTCAGTATTCTAAAAAATAGCAAAAAAACTTAAGATTCTCGAACGTAACGTCTTACGTAAATACAGCATCAGTTATTAATTTCAACGGGTCGAGACACATAAAAGGCAACAGAATTTTTCGGAGAAATCGTCCCTCATAGAAAAATTCTTCCTCAGCGGACTGGTACGAGGCTATTCCAGTTCACCTGTCGCAAAACGCGCAACTGCCCAGTTACATCAGACGCGCTTCGATGCCCCGGACACACAATAGCAATTTGTCGGGCGAGACACATCAAAGGCGCGCTATTTTCAGGAGAGATCTGCACGTTGACAGAGACGTCAATACAAATAATAGAGCGAGTGGAGAAATAAAATGCTGTGCCCAGCTGCAACCTTTTGATAAAAGAACGTTGCATACAAACTAGGGTGTAATCAAATAGAAATACTTCCAGGATAGCAATGTAGCTGAAATTTAAAACGTCATGCAAGGAAAAACCTAATATTTTGTGAAGAATTGTATTCGTCATACTATATTATATTTGCAAACTTTATTGTATATTGAAGATATATCCGAACAATTATGCAAATCAAAATTGCTTGGTTGTTATCTATAGAATTAAGAAACTTCATTTAAGCAATATCGAAAATATAGGGAAAATGTAAGTATACTGTTTATTATATCACCAGTAATCGCCATAGTCTACGAATATTTATAAATATATCCCACCGAGAAACAATTTATTCAACGACTTCAGAGAAAAAAATTGCAGATGCCTACGGAACAACGATTGTATCCAGGCGAGCACCTCTTCGTCCGAAGCAAATTGGCGGGTCAGGAAACAATATTCTTAGATGTGATATTCCAGATGCCAGTCTGGAAAAGGCTCTGCCAATTCGGATGGCGTTCGGGTTCCGCAGGCGTTCGCCAACGACTCCGCGATAGGTCGGAAGAAACCGCGAAAAAGGATAATTAAAATTACTTCAAGAAAAATGATACAATGCGTTTGAATGTTGTGGTAGCATTAGAGTTAGTCCTATCACGCATGTCTCCCTCTAGGAAGTCTACCGACGGAGCAGCCGGGGCGACGCTGAATCGGAGAAAAACAAGTAATCAGGTGAGTCGGGGTAACCACACGGAGTAGTGGTTACAACATTAACTTTCTGTAATTAAGATACATATTTCTATTAAATGTATACAGATGGTCAGTAGAAAAAATTGATTTAATCATTGAAAATAATAACTTAGCTAAGTTAGATGCTAAAAAACTTTTAATTTAATAAAAGTTATAAATAATTTTTTTGAGGCACAAAATATGAAATACGAAAAATTGTAATGTCACTATATGTTAAAGCATCTCTGTGTCACTTATTAAAACCCGAAATCAATAAAACAGAAGGTAAAAAGTTAGATACAAATTCATCTCGTGTTTCATGAGCTCCAAAATAGTGCGTAATAATATGGCAGTTTGTGACATACGAGTGCTGGCGTCAACTTTGTGCTTCAGAGCAAGTTCCACGCAAAAGATAAGCTCCACAGCGACTGCGTAGCGCACGCCGAAGAGACTTCAACTGCGGGCAGACATGTCTGCAAGTTGCCTCGTCCGAACGCAACGCCCTCTCGCCGATAACACGGAGGGAGGGTGCTAGGAGCTCCCGAGAGCCCATAGGGTCTGACGCGGGGCACAGAGATCGGCAGCCAAGGTTACGCCGCGCTTTATCGCGTATGACATGGGCATTTCTCTTTAAGTAGCATGACCGTTGCTTTCCCCCCACCCCACCCCGTCAACACTCTGAGTTATCACATACTCACCCCTGTCGAAATCCAGCATCTGCCATCTTCCCTAATCTTCGCCTTGGCGCGTCTTCCTCGATGGCCCCCCTCTTTTTCAGCGCTGCTGTCCCTACTCTCCTTCGTAACATACTTTATATAGCTGACGCCATGAAATGTGACGAAATGAGCAGAACAAGACGGGAGCTGACATAGAAATACGAGAAGGATGTCAATGGCAGTAATGAAGGGAAAGTTTTGTAAGTACTCAGTCATTCGAAAATTACAAAGCGCTACCATAGGCATGTAAGAGCAAGAACAAAATGACAGTAAGTGTAATAAGTTATGTGAAAAAATTTCAGGGTCCAAAACCAGTTGAGTAAGTAATGCTGAAATGAGATCGAAATGATCATGTAATCGACACAATAAGTGTATGACTAGGAGAATGACAGCTTGTGAGGCGGACAGAAAAATGGAGTAAAGATTGAACGAATATGAATGCAAGGATATGGGTAGACAAGGAGAACAAGCCGATGAAAATAAGAAAACAGGAGAACGGAATGACCCGTTGCGCGAGAGTGACGACAAAAAGGACAAGGAATGAAAAGAGAGTAAGAGAGAAGGACAGAGTACAAAAAGGAATAAGAATGTAAGATGTGGGGAAAGGGCCAGATGAAGATGAATGACGCTGATAGAACCAAAGCATGTGGAAAGAGGCACAGGCCAAACGGTGGAAAGAGTTCGGTGTCATACGGAAAGCAGTGCGAAGTGTAACCGGGGCGGGTGAGGGAGCCTGCACGAATGCGGCCGCGGATGCAGCGGCGCGCGCGGTGGCGGCGGGGCCGGGCGGCGCGGCGGCGGCGCGGCGGGACGGCGCGGGGCGGCGGCGGCGGCGGGCGGCCGGGGCGCGCGCGCGCGGCGGCGCGGTCGCGCGCGCGGGCGGCGCGGGCGGCGCGGGCGGCGCGGCGGCGGGCGCGCGGGCGGCGCGGGCGGCGCGGGGCGCGCGGGGCGGCGCGGGGCGGCGCGGGCAGCAGGGCGTCGGCGCGGGGCGGCGGGCGCGCGGCGGCGCGGGGCGGCGCGGGCGGCGCGGCGGCCGCGCGGCGCGGGCGCGGGCGGCGGGGGCGGCGCCGCGCGCGGCGGCGTGGGCCGGCGCGCGCGGTCGGCGCGCGGCGCGGGCGGCGGGCGGGCGGGGCGGCGCGGGGGGCGCGGCGGGCCGCGGGCGTGCGGGCGCGCGACCACACGCAATGGTCGTTCTCGGCCTCGGGATATCGGCGCGGGTCGGCGGCTCGCCCGCCTTAGCGCGCGCGCGACGTGGGCGACGCGCGCTGTCGCGGGCGGGCGGAGCGGCGGCTAGCCGGTAGAATGACGCCGAGCGGGAGCTACCGGACCGGGAGCATGCTACGCGGCGCGCGGCCGCGGGGCGCCGGTGCGTGAGGAGGACCAGCGGCAGGCCGCGAGCAAGGATACGCGCGACCTTGATGATCCTAGCGAATGCAGCAAGCTACACGCGTGCGACCGGCCGCGCTCCTGGCGAGAGAATGGGGGCGCGAGAGGCGCGCGGCGAGGCCGGAGCGCGGCGTAAGGGGGCAACGTGGCTGAAAGCAAGCGATGGCAGCGCCTCGCAGGGCCACTGGGGGGCGCGCGCTGGGGCCGCAACATTCAGCGCCGTCCCGCCGCTAAAAACCCTGTGCCTGACACGACGGCTCCCCACGCGCGACCGGTCCGCACGCCCGTTCGCCTGTGTGCCCCACCCCGAGCTGCTACCCCAACCACCCCACCCTCAAAGCATTGCGATGCGACAGAGACAGAAGAGAGAAGACGTAACTCGTCGCTCGGACGCCTGCGCATAATATGCAATGTATTCGTAAAAAAGGAAAGGACAGACGGCATCGCCCGCAGATTAAGGTTCGCGTGAGCTTTACTAACACGGTCGTCCCAGCACTGTCGTGTCCCTGTGCAGGTGCATTTCTCCTATCTCTCCACGCCTCGCGAGTCTCTTACTTCGCGTGCGCCCCTGGCTTCCCTGTAATCCTTATGTCTTAACGCTGTCGTCCGCACGAGTAGATGACTCGTAAATATGCGCCGCAATACTTCACGCTCACGCTAAGCAATATACCGTGCCGCCGCAGGGGGCGATCCGGCTTCTCACTGTCGACTTCGCCTAGGGCCATTTACGTACGGGAATAATAATAGATAAAAAACACCGAATGATAGCGTATCAACCAGCACGGTGGACTGTCGTTTGAACTCGTCAGGGGAAGATTATCTGTGCGCAGTATGCAGTTTGCACCGTTGTTTGTTGTGAAAACGTCATGTATATACCCACAAAATTAACCTTTTAACTGCAAAACGGACTGCCGGGAAACGTCAGTAATAGACGTAAAACACTGAATGAGCAAACAAGTAGGAATGTCACGACGTTTCTGTATCGTTGTCTATCGGTTCGTGTCTACCCGAGTTGCCGACCATTATGTGGCATGTATATTATTGTTCGTAACTCTTTCGTATGTGCTACGTATTAGGAAGGAAATTTCAATATCTGCCTTGATACGTCAAGTCAATATTATTCCCGAACGGGTTTGAGTTATTAAAAATACCTCTTGCAATGTCGGGGATAAATAAAAAAAATGCTGCAGGAGCAGGCGTGCAACACGACTTTGCTTAATTAATTGGACTGCATAAAGAACATTCCGCGAGGGGACCCCACTTGAAAACACTATTACATGGTACATTCTTTCAAGCTCTCTGCACGGCCCAACAAAGAATGTGTGTTCAAGCGAACCAAGGCTTCCTGAAATCTCCATGTCAATGAAAGGAGATTGACATTACAACCTTTAATAAGAGCTCAATAGCCCGGAAAAAAAGTGCTTTCGGACTGCCGTTCTTACACCGGTCCGGCCTTCACTGCCCTTCTCGATCTCTGAAACACCTAAAGTACTCGAGAATAAGGGAAAAGGCACGAGAAGAAGTGCAGGCGACTCAATAATTTGCACGCGGCCGCGTCTGTCTTTGTCTCTCGTTGCGACTCACCCAGCCGTCCTCTACCCTCTCTTCCCCCGACTCATGGCGCTCGCCTCCGTCTACTTCCGAGCGCCCTCGAGATTGGCGTCTAATTTCAACAAAATCTGTTCAAATTCTCCGCGCTCCGTTCTCCTCTCCGTGTTTCTTTGTTTGCCCGGCCCCCCTCCCCACCTCCGCTTTCACTCCTCTCAGGCTCCTTCAACAATCCCCGGAGTCTTCCCTCCAGCCCGGCCTTCCCCTTCTCCGGCCCCGCAGGTTTGCTACTTACTTCTCCGGACTAAAAAAAGCTATAACACCCCACACCAACACCGTTCAAAACTTCTTGAATTTCTATTCCAATTTTCCCAGAGGGACTACTAGGAGCTTTAAAAAACATTCCCACAGGGGGACAAAAAGGGGTTAAAAAACCCGAGGGAAAAAAGGGGGGGGGCGAGGGGGCAGGGGCAGGAAGTTGAGGGGAAGGGAGGGTGGGCAGGAACCTTCGGAAGGACCGAGAGTTTTCAATTCCGAGCGACAGTGCAGCAAACTGCTGAGATTCTCCGGAGTTATTTACAGATATCTTCTCCGCCTTCTCGGTCTGCCTCGAATTTTCGCCTCCGATCCTTAATCCGGGCACGAGAAGCATTCCTCCGCCCGCGCCAAGCCCCCCCCCCAACCCCCCTCCCCATCCCCTCCCCCCTACGGGAATTGGTCTTCCCCGGAGGGTTGGCGCGGGTTGCATGGCGCGACGGGCTTGGCGAGCGAAGCGAGGCGAGGCAGGCGAGCGAACGCGTGGCGGCGGACGCCGCGCTTCGGGAAGGAAGGGCGCAGTGTCACAATACGCCGTCAGATGTCGCCGCCGCAGTCGACGCACCGGTTGGTGGCTTCGCTTTGGCGTTCCAATCCGCTCCGCAAGCTTTCCGGGTCTCCTCCTCTCCCCCGCTTTCACTTTATTTCACTATAATGTGAAACTTATCGATCTAGTGTCTTTGGCGAAGAGGGAAGTCCACGAGCAACTTCTCCGTTCCGTAAGATGGATTTTTTAGAGACGTGATTTTAACTCAGGTTTTTCTTCGAGGGTCAGGAGTCCGCAAACATCACTCCAGAGTAGAAAATACTGTATGTACGAAATAAATTACTTTCAGTTGCAACCGATTTCTGCGCAACAGATGTCCGAAACGTTTGCAATCATTTCCCTGCAAAAAACAATTTAGGCCTTCATTACTATATCATTTCTACTTCGCTATCGGTTGTACTCGAATACTCCTATTATTTCCTATTCATTTTCAAAAATCTATTCCTCATAAATGCGCATACAGTGTATTAAAGTTTTAATTTTTGCGAATTTGTGTGTAGCGTCGACTATACCCTTTGAATGGATATGAGAAAACACCATATAAAAATGCACGGAACAGTAGCTACACTAACGTAGCAAAAATAAATAAGCCATGTTTACAAAGAAACCCGTCATTTCCGACCGATGGTGTATTAAAATACCTTCATTATTTTTCGTGCTTATCCATCAGATTGTCGGTTAACTTACTGTACTACACGGGTGCATGCGCGTTACTTACCAGGCCCAAAAGCTTTTAAAATATTTTCTCCCAATGCAATTCTCATCTTACTTGATTATTTGTATCGTCCCCTAAATGCTGAAATTATGCTTGTGTAAAGCCCATATCCCAAGTATCATACGTATTCCATATCATCGCTCACTAACTCGCCATTGCTCAGGAGTGGCTCAGGTGGCCAGCCAGGCAAAAGGCTGAAAGAACAGTAAATCAAATAACTATCATATATAAAAAAACATTTTTGAATTCTCATGACAATCACCTCCACAAGCAACCGCATCGAAAGCATCACCTTCACAATGCCGCAAGTAGCCACCTTCAATTCAATTCAATTCAATTCACTTCGATTCACTTCGATTCAATTAGATTCAATTCGATTCAATTCGATTCAAATCGATTCAATTCAATTCAATTCAATTCAATTCGATTCGATTCGATTCGATTCGATTCGATTCGATTCGATTCGATTCGATTCAATTCAATTCAATTCAACTGTATCTTATTTTACGTTGCGAAACTTGTGTCATCAGGCCCGCTCTTCCCACTGATCACGCAAATTTTGCCACCTTTCTTTCACCATCTAGCGGAGAATTAATGTATCACTCACGCAACGAAGCAGGCGATTTTCAATTTAGCTCAAAGACTTATTTCAGGCCAGAAGATCTTTAATATACGGTAAATTTACACCATTGAACCAACGGCTTTACTTTCCCTCCAAAGGAAGGCGTTTCAAGGATATTTTTCGTCCATTTGCTTTGATCGGTTTTGATACCGCAAACATTATTTATAACAGTCACATACGCTAACCCTTACACTACCGAAGTCCGCACCACCACCCTCTCCCTGCCCTCGACTCCACATCGCCACAGAGCGCGCCCGACAATAACACGGAGGCGACGCGAAGGGCTGCGGGGCGCGACGGAGCGACCGACGCCGACGGCGCATATTAAACGCGCGTCGCCCGCACCTGTGTCCACCCGCTCCGCCCGCTCCGTTCTCGCCGCCCCACGTTGCGCCGGTCGCGTCCGGCGCGTCAACGCCACGCGGTGCTCGCGACGTCCGCCCATCGCCCCGACCTCGCCCAACCGTTCGCCAGACGTCGCGTGACATCCGACAGCGACGGCTGGCGACGCCAAGCGACGTCTCCGAACGCTCCCACCGATGCGATGGGCACGGGATGCGGCGCTGCGCAGTGCTCGTTGTGCTGTCACACTCTTCTTCGCTGGAACCCTCCCAGGGAGGAAGAGAGCGGTGACGATAGCAATGGTTGTGGTGACGGTTGAGGTGCGGAGGGCGAGGGAAAGGCGATGGCAGAAGAAGAGGTGGCGATAACGAACGCAGAACCGGTGGCTGAGGCGGAGGGAATGGCAGTACAGGAGAAGGGGAGTCGGAATCGGAATAAGAGCCGGAATCAGAACCGGAATCAAGAGTCGGAATCGGAGTCAGAATCGGATTCGCAATCGGAGTCGGCATCGGAATCGAAGTAGCAATCGGAGTCGGAGTAGGAGTTGGAGTCGGTGGCGGTGGCGGGGACTGTGGAGATGCGAGTTAAATAATCACATAGCTTTAAAAGTAAATTAAAAGCTTATATCCGATCCTCACAAATAGTGTAATATAGGTACTAGCATGCAAACATATACTTCAAGACTGAATGAGAGAGGAACGTTCTGCGAATTGTCTTTATAAATTACTGATGTTCACGAGCACACGAGAGAAATTCAAATAACTGGCATTTGTTTATTACAGTAATTACTAACATTAGTTACTAACATTAATTTTAATAGATGTATACGAATATTAAACACTTTACAGGTGCTTTGTGCAACAGACGCAATGGAATTTTGTTTTTTTGATGGAAATTGGACGAAATAACATGCGTGTGAGACTGTTGCCGCACTGTTTGAAACTAATATATTGAAACTATAAAGTATACATTGAACTTTCGCAATTATTTACGTATTTTGATGCTTATTGCTAGTATTAATATATTCAATGTTGTCAGTGGAATGTTAAGTTTTCATTAATATACTTGAAGTGTCATTTAATTTTTTTTTAGATTATAGTTAGAGATGAAGAGACTCAACTCGTAAATTCCGATGATTCTGTGAGTTTAAAAAACTCACGTGATAACATATGTTCCTATTTTTCTGTTAGAAATACCAATATTTACATTAAATATTTTTACACGTCAATTCTAGAGTCTTACACAATGCTTCACGAACGAAATAAATAAATCATGTGGAGAGTACATGTTTTTACAGGGAAATAAATATCAAAGGCGTAACGATAACATGAAAGCTCGACAAGTCTCCAAACTTCTGAGCGCGTCGGTACAGTAAGAACCCAGCCCGTAGAAAAGAAAACAGGAAAGACAAATGGCGAAATAACAGTCCTTCGGCGGCGCACGAGGTCGGCTCGTCACGCAATACAATCAGTCCGCTTCGCCGCCCGCCGCCCGCCGCCCCGCCCTGCTTTCCCGAGCCCCGGGATCGAATCTCGGCGGCGCCAGCGGGCACGGGCCTAGCCCCAGCCCCAACCCCTGCCACAGAGCCCCATCCGTCATCGACGTCGCCGCTTTGTTTCGCTGCAATCCGTCTCTCACTGGCCGCCCCCGCGACGCCCCGCCCGCACTCCCGTTCTCACCCTCTCGAACCCTCCTTATCCCTCAAGCTGCATCCTCCGGTCTTCGTGTACCCTTGACCTTCTCCGTTGCCCACTTTCTCGCATTTTGCCTCAGCCATCACTGTGCGAGCTCGCACTTTTACCAACTACCGCCAATGCTGGCCTTTTTGGTCACTCTTTTTCTACCAATATCGACCCTTTTTTCGGTAGTCGATCTTCCTTCGTTGGTCAGTTTTCTTCAGTCTATCAGCTGCACATTCTCCTTTGCCTTTACAGACTCTTTATCCTTTAGTCTTTTCTATACTCTCTTCACTTAAAAAACTCTGTATGTTATTCTATTTTTTAAAATAAACTGCACATAACCTATTATCACTCCTCGTGACTCTTTTTCTTGCTATCTTCCCTTGTTATATTTACGCCTTCTGTAACAGTCATTATGCGCATTCTATTTATCTGTTTCATCTTCCACGAACACGTGCTATGACCAATATGCGACATCTCCGTTTCCTTTTGATTTTATCTATTGCTGTCTTGTACCTTTTTTACACAATCACTCCTACTTGCCTTACATTTAGATATTACCGATAGATTCCTTCGAGTGTAACGAAATCTTTCCACTGATTTAGGTCGTTCTTATCTTCTATTTGGCCTCGCCCATCGTACGATCGTACTCCATTCTCCGTTCTCGAAGCGCCTTCTCTATTCGCGAGCCACCCCGATGCGTCCGCCCGCCGGTTCCCACTCCGCTGGCAGCGGCCGCGCGCGGACTGCCACAAAGGCAGCGGCGGGGCGGGTCATTACGGCGGGCGGAATCGCCAATATGTTTACTTCCGATGTCGGCCATCAATGGATATGTTTGAACGATTGCCTCAATCTTTGATGCCGCCGCCCCGCCCGCGCACACACATAAATCACGTCCGCCGGCAGGCAGCAGGCCAGGCCCCGCCTGCCAGCTCTGGCACGCGCCCGGCCCGGCGCGGCCCGGCCCAGCCCCCGCGAACGGCGCCCTTTGTGACCTGCCCCACGCGCCGCCCCCGCTGCAAACAGCCTTGCACTCAGCGATTGCTAGAGCGCACTGCTTGCCTGATGTGACGGTGGAAACGCCCCTTGGGATTACAGTAAGAAAATATTTTCACGTTTTGAGGGAAGTGTACGCGTAACGATATCCAATGTTCGTATCACCGATTGCTAGTGTTCACAGCCTGATGTGGCAATGGGAGCGCCCCGTGGGCTTACAGTAAGAAAATGTTTTCACGTTTTGAGGAAAATGTACACGTAACGATATCGAATGTTCGTATCACCGATTGCTAGAGCGCACTGCTTGCCTGACGTGGCGGTGGAAACGACCCTTGGGATTACAGTAAGAAAACGTTTTCTCTTTTTGAGGAAAGTGTACACGTAACGATATCAAATGTTCGTATGTTGGGTTCAAGAAACATTGCGATCTAGGGCAAACAGTGCTGCGCTAACTGATTGATAAAGTCAACAAACTGTTTCGGTAAGAATACGCCCTTTGGGATTACACTGAGAAAGTCTTTTGATGATCCGACACAGTAAGTAGACTTAGCGAAGTGCCATTGTCTAGCTTTCGAGCTTTGCTCTCCTTGCTCCATCCCCAAGCAGCGTTGCGTGTGGCATATGATTTCCTGGGCCAACAATCTTCTGTGGCGATTACAATAAGCAAAGAATCCCTAACAATTGGACTGGGTCGAAAGAATCTTTCTTTCTAGTAATTTCAATAGTGTACACAAAAACGTACACTGCTAACTTTAAACTATAAAAATAAGAACGTTTATACCGAAAAAAACAAACAAAAATACAGGGTTTTCCCAAAGCAAAATGCTGATTGACTCTATTAAAATGTTGACATTTAACTCCATGCCCACGAGCACGTAAAAATAATGCAGTGTTTTTTGATAAATAAACGAGTATATTCGCATAAAATGCGAAAATGAGTTTTTTTTCAATCTGTAGTTTATAAATAATTTTACTAAGTATTATCTATTACAAATAGATAATACTTAGAAAGTAAAGCAAAGTACATTTAGTAAGCTTTTTAATAAGTAATAATTTTTATATTCTTGCATTTCTAAAAAATACAAAGAAGAATTTCATTGTTCACATCCACCAGAAGAGAGTCTAAAAAAACTAAAAACTAAAACTTCTTTGTTAACCGCTGTTCTTTGACAATCCACCTCGGGTACGTATTAATATCAACGGCATTTGGTTATCAAGTCCTCTCAAGCCACATTCCCCGCACCGATTCGGGAGCGTGTTGCCGCGCCCGGCCAGACGACGGCGTGTGGGCGACGCGGGACAGGCAGAGCCCTCGGGCGGCAGACGTGTGAACCTCCTCGCGCCGCTGTTCTGGGGGTTGTCCCCACCGCGCCCACAGCCGCCGCCGGCGCAGACAGCCCCGCCATCCACCACCCACCACCCGCCAGCCGCACACGGCCGCAGCGGACGCCAGAGAGCAGACAGAACGCGCGCGCCAGGCTGTGCGCGTCGGAGTCGCCGAGAGAAAAGTCGGGCCCCGCTGCATGTGTGGCGGCTCATAAACACGCGACTGAAACACTTTGTGTATTCAATCAGCATCATTGTTGTTATTATTATTATTATTATTATTATTATTATTATTATTATTATTATTATTATTATTATTATTTATTGTTATTGTTATTATTATTGTTATTATTATTATTATTATTATTATTTTTACTATCGTTTCTTACAAAGATACATTTGAGTATCAATGCTCCGACACTCCCATTCACGTGTGTTAATTTGATACAAATATATGGAATAGAATAAGAGTTTCAATTGTAATAGAAATGTATGGGATGCATTGTGCTTCATGGGACTCTTTGAGCTAAAAGTAAGTCCTGTAGCAACATATTGACTGCACTCCTCTCCTCACATCTGGTGCACCGGCTAATTGATGTTGTTGACTTGTCTTCGTCTCATATAAAGTGCAGTTTTAGGGAGACAAGTTTAACTGTTGTAAGAGTTGTGGTCTTGCGATCGCAGTATTTAACAACAAAAAAACTTTTATGATAGAATACTAAATTTGAAAATTAGATACGATCCACTCTTATTGTGGGGGATTGAGGAGGATATTCCTCACTAAAAGATAGGTTCAAAGTAATTAAGAGAAGGCAATATGCCACAATGAAAACCATCCTTGAAGAGAAAATAGGTAAAATAGTAGACAGGCTGAATAAATTCAAACCATTAAGCAGTGGGACGTTTTACTCATGAAATGTTTCGAACACCAAGACAAAAAACTTATAATTCTGCGAAATTATTATGTACGCTCACAATAGATAATAGAACACGTAAAAGAGAGGGAAAAGGAAAGGAGGAAGAAGACGAAGAAGAAACGGACGTAGAGGAGATATACGAAGTAGACGAAAACGGCAAGGAGCAAAGTAAACTGTGCATTGAGACTTTCGGCCTCCTAGACTTCCAAGAGAGGAAGCGAATAATCGGCTTGCCTTCAATGAAAATTATAATTATAATTATAATTATAATTATATATATATATATATATATATATATATATTTCAAAACACCTCTTTTGAACCATATGTTTAAGTACTCTATTTTCATATTAGGTTGTCCATCATTACTACATACGTTACAGAAATATCACATGAATAACAGGCGGGTCATGAAGACATTCTCCTGCTCGTAATATAATAAAATAATTAAGGGAATAATTATATTTAGTTTTATATCCGAATCATGGAACAACATAATTAAGAAATACTGAATGGAAAATATCATAACATATACCACACATTTTCGACAATAATCTAGAGACTTCTATTAAAAACACGGAGAGCAATTCTATGTAGTTTTGAATTTTTATAATTACTTAACAAAATTGCATTAACATCCTTTTAAAATCAATAAATCAAAGAGAATATGAACATCTAAGAGACCTTTGAGAATTACAATAAAAATATTAAATTAGTGTAATATGTGTCATTTCAGCCCAATGCATCGAAGTATTTAACCAATACCATTTTATATTACTCCAAATCTCAGCTTGAAATCCCCACCACCACAACCAAAAACTCTTTTACGTCTTCATTATTTCGCTTTTCACCCTCTCTCCAGCTGTTGCCATTCACGACAACTCACTTCCATTATTACGGCCCGGACAAGAGCATTAGATAAACAACCTTTCCATCGCAGGACCTACTAAAACACAACAGCCGAAGACAATCAACACACTCCGTTGGGCAAGCACATTGTTTGCGGTGCGCTTTACGGCAGATGCGTTGGCGGCGGCGCTGGAGCGGGGGGAGGTGATGGAGGGGGTGCTGGCGGAGGAGATGGTGGTGGTGGTGAAGGAGGAGGTGGGGGTGTTGGAGGGGGTGCTGGCGGAGGAGGTGGTGGTGAAGGAGGAGGAGGAGGTGGAAGAAGAGGGGAGAGTAGGAAGAGAGGACGCTGAAATGTGGCGGATATAAAGACGGAGGGAAGGGCAGAGCCAGAAAGGGAGTAGGGCCGGGGAGGCGGTGGCAGAGGCAGATGTGGGGGAGGCCGCGCCGGTGACGGATATGTGTTGGAGGAGGAGGAGAAGATGATGTGGGAGGGGCAAGGGAGGGGATGTAAGGAAGTAAGAGAGGCAATGGAGCCAGGAAGGGAAGGCAGTTCCGCGAGCGAAGGAGTCGGTGACGGAGGTAGCGAAAACGCAGTGGTGGTGGTGGGAGGGGGCGCGTGGCAGTGCGCGGGGGCCGCTCGTAGGCTTCCATTCATAAGGCCTCGATGCCGACGCTCGTAAACACCTTTAACGGCCGCGTTTACGAGCCGTGTTGGCCACGCGCGACCGCGCGAGCGCCCGCGCGCCACCGCGGCCGACGGGGTTATGTCTGTAAATACGCGGTCTCGCTCGGCAGCTGCGCCGGTGGCGGTGGCGGCGGCGACGAAAGGGTAAAAACGCCCACTGCGCAGACGGCAACCAATTACACCCGTGGGAAGAAACGCCACCGCCACCTCTTTTACTGCCAACACCACCTCGGCTATCCTCCCCGTCACC
This sequence comes from Gryllus bimaculatus, assembly GCA_017312745.1. Taxonomy (NCBI): domain Eukaryota; kingdom Metazoa; phylum Arthropoda; class Insecta; order Orthoptera; family Gryllidae; genus Gryllus; species Gryllus bimaculatus. The sequence goes on along the minus strand of BOPP01000112.1, from coordinate 2,408,899 downwards.
CAAATACACGCAAAGAAATAGTGGTGCTGCAACACACCATACTTTCTCGCATTATTTGTAATTTTTGCTATTTTCAGAAAATCAGAACTCAACAAAAATGGAATCTGCGCCATTTTAATTAGCGTACTTCACACTATTTGAGAGATAATCTTCAGAAAAAAAAATTGGAGATGTTTTTGAGATAATCTTGTTTTTAAAATTGATTTTACTTCACAAACAACTGCGCAAAAACTACTCATATTTTCTCATTACTAAAATTAATATACAAGAAATTGTTTAAAGATTATTTTTAAAGAAGACATTTCATTAAGAAAAAATATCTTCAATTTTGTAGTTGTACGAATTTTTCGATTTTTTTAACTTCTGCAATTTACAAAAATTTAGAGAATTCAGCGAAAACTGGACCTCCAGCAGGAGAGAAGACAACAATTGCGAGAATTTGCTTTCTAAAATATATTCCCATTGGAAAAGCAAAAGAGACAATTTCATTTCTATTAGATGAGCGAACATCGTATCAATACGTCAGTTGCAGTGACAGAGATTCGACAATCATTCAACACTCTCATAGACACCCCCCATTAATTCTGATGAAGTTCGTACATTATTTTTAATCCAATTCCATTTTTTGAGCCTTGCTCTAACATGAACGCCGCAACCACTGCCGCTTGCTCTAACACGCCCATTTGCCACCGTTCTCCATGCTGTTTAGCGACCAAAAACTTTCTTTTATATTTTTCAATGATGCATTAAAGACGAAATGATGCTGACTTAAGTCATCATTTAAGTCAAAATGTCATTGACAGATAGTGCAGAAGGTGGCGAAATTCCGATGAACATCAGCGTTTGAAGTGCTGGTACTCTGCTGCCATGAAGTCAAGAACTATTTCTGCGACCCCGCTCTAACTACAAATAGTATCAAGATTTTGAAAAAATAGTACATAATTTTTAGATGTACTTCTACATTAATGTTAACGTACTCTTAAGAGAAAATACAATATTATGTTGTTTTTTTCAGTATGATACCGATTGCCTGTTACTCACTAATGGAAAGTTCTTATAACAGTTAATTTTTCAAACCTATTTTTTTCTAAAGCTGAAATCCATTAGATATTTAAATGATATTCTAATTCAGACTCAAAAACAGAATGAAAAGTAACAACAAGATTATGTTGTTGCTGGAAAACGTTGGAGTTCAGAATTTTTCTACCAATATTCTTTGACATTTTCACATTCTGTGAATTATGTATTTTTCTCTTTTGTCAATTACATAATAAAGAAAATCATATAGTATACTAGCATATAATGAAATGATAATTTCAACTTCATTGTCAACATCTGACATGCTCGTCACAGCAAGCCACCTTCCCGCCTGCACCGCGGCTAGTGGACGTGGAGCAGCGGCGCTTCGCGAGGCAAAGGGGGCGTGAAGAGTAGGAAGGAGAGCGCACCCTCCGGCGACGCCACCCGCCTACCCACCCCCACGCCGCTGCCAAGCGTT
>BOPP01000112.1:2363638-2396762 GCA_017312745.1 Gryllus bimaculatus | reverse complement strand
TGGGAATGGTGGAAGGCGGGGAGAGGTGGGGTGGGTAATGTCAGGATGGGGAGGGAGGGGGAAGGGCGTGGAGGGTTGTACAGGGATGGAGTAGGGCGGGGCGGGATAGAGCGGGGCGAGCCGCACAAATGGGCATGGCGGACACAGGGTCGGGGGCTGGAGCGAGGAACGGGCAGGGTAAGAGCGTCCTGTATTTACAGTAGCACCAGACTAATTGTTTTTTCACGTGCAGCCCTTTCATTTCCAGCGTGAACCTCATTCCGCTGGTATCTGCCGCGAGCGGCTCCAGGCGCCAGCAGTCGCGGGTGGAATCGTGCAGATCGGCGACGCCAAGCGCGTCCTGAAGTGTCGACGCACAGAGAAGAGGCAAAAACAGCTCGGAGAGAACAAAACTCATGTAATGGGGTTTGCAATATTTGACATCTATTCAAAGAGAAGGCGAAGAGAAACGATTTCGCCAGAAACAATGAATCACACGCGGAAGAGAAAACTAAATACTTTTCAAACGTTGCTACCCACACTGCATTGGCATGTTTATTTATCATTCAACTATATATCAAAAAGGTGGGGGGTAATGGAATTCAAGAAACCATGCGCAGATTATTCTTCAGTTTTCAGTATAAATAGTTTTTACTTACTGCCTTTGACGAAAACAAATTAAATCAAATGAAACTAAAAATTACAAATCTTAACGACATGATGTTCGCAATATTTTTAAAATTATTGTAGAAGTTTTAGTTTTTATAGAATTTTTCATTTCGGTATTAATACACAAGAACCAAGTTTATAATATTTAGTATAGTGTTTGCAGTACTTAAAGATCGAAAGTTCTCCCATTAAACTATGCAAATACGTGTCAATAAATATGACGGACTATAATAAACACTTATTACACGTATACGAAAATAAAAAAAAGAATTAACTCACCTCAATATGCGATTTGTATTGATAAGAAAAATAGAGTAATTAAAGCCATAATTGAACAAGCCTTACAATTTTTCCCGCATAAATTCTTCTAGTGTGAAGACACTTGTCATTTGCCGTTTTCAAAAACATCGAATTAAGTTAGCGTCCAAAGAGCCATTACCAGAGGCAATGAGGGGCTGTCACGCAACGCGAATGTCCCCATCGGCGCACAAGAGTGACCGCCAACGCCATTTTGCACGCTTCTGGTCCCAGTCGGGCAACACGGCGGCGATCAGACGCGCGCGGACGAGCCACTAAAATCTTAATATCGCACAATTACGGCGAGGTCATACGCGAAAACTGCGCGCGCAGGGCAATAAACAGGCAATTCGCAGCGCTTCTGCTGGCTTTATGAATGAAAACAGAGGCCAATAACCGGGTCTTGTGATGTTTCTGCCTATCTTTCCGCTGCGGCTGCGCTGTCGGCATTGCTGTCTAGTACGTAGAACTCGCTTCGCACTGGAAACCACAGTGTTACAAGCGCACAATAGTAAGTTGGCATTTTTAAAGAATTTTGCGCGAATTTTATTCTCAGGAGCTTGTTTGGAATTAGCAAATTATGATTAACGTAAACGTTTTTATACAGAGCACTATCTCCTCCCAAACGCACGAATAAAACTATATTAATTAAAATATATGATAATTAATAATTATTATAATACTACATGCACCTGTAGAAGTTTTTCCATCCAGCAATTGTTTCCCCTCGCTTTGCCTTTTGAACTCAGATCCTTACAGTTAACATGCCAGTCATGTTAATTTGTAAAGTAAGAACGTAAAATGACAATGTTAATTAAAGTTGAGCGTAGCATGTTAAAACGAAGGGGAAACGCAGTAAACAATTATTCCAAAGAATGTGACTAACGACGGGAAAACTATTTTCCAAGCACATAGTCACATGCACAAACGGGAACATAGACACGTTCACATGTCCTCTAACTAGGAATTATTAATCTTTAAAACAAATACAGAAACAGTCTCCATTCTTAATTTCTTTAATTTTGCTCTTTGGAAGAAATAACGGTATCCCACAATACAATTATTTAATTAATCCAGGAAACAGAGGTGAAAAGAAATATCTTAACTTTTATAGACAAAATTATTCTTCTTCCTCACTTCCTTCTTCGGTGTGAATGGCAACGAACGAGTAGTATGCCTCTTCTCTCGCCAGCGCGGCTATGCCACTGGGCCTCTGTGATCGCTGAAACCAAATACTTTGGCCTAAGGAGCACTGGCCAAAGTCTTGAAGGGGACGTGGCAAGAGGCGGTGTGTGTGTGTGTTGTGTGTGTGTTTGTTGTTGTGTTTGTGGTGTGTTGTGTTGTGTTGTAGTGTGTTGTGTGTGTGGTGTTTGTGATGATGTGTGTTTGTGTGTGTGTGTTTGGTGTGTGTTGTTTTGTGTGGTGTGTGTGTTTTGTGTGTGTGTGTGTGTTTTGTGTGTGTGTTTTGTGTGTGTGTGTTGTGTGTGTGTGTTGTGTGTGTGTTGTGTGTGTGTGTGTTGTGTGTGTGTGTTGTGTGTGTGTTGTGTGTGTATGCGTGTGTGTGAGGGGGGGGTCGAGGGTCTTGTAAGGCGATAGGCGATGGGCCACCGAACGCAACTTTGCAGACCCGAGCCGGTGTGCTGAGGGGCACGTCGAAAAACGCGGATGAAAGATACTGAATTGTAAATGGGTACGACACTGCACGGCAAAAAAGAAAGAAAAATCACCACAACCAACAACAACAGCAACAACTTGTTGGATCATCGTATCCTACGATTCTACATGATAAGAAGATACTGGTACACTTCTCATAACTTTATTGGAATATTTCGATGTGTTTATACTACTCGCACATTATCTTGCATATAACGACTATGTGCCCTCATTTCATTATTTTTGTATTTTAACACGATTTTTATATGTTCCCCTTTTTTTAAGGACCACGCTTTACGTAATATACCTCAGAATAACTTTCATAAAGAGTTGAAAGTATAACAGTATCAGTTATCACATTCAATTTATTACATTCAGTCAGATTTATAGTTTTAAAAAAGGTCACAATCAGCGGAGATGTACGAATGTCATTATTTCGATGATAAAACTGGGATTTTCTGGGCGGTAAAAGCCTGGTCTCGGCTTTATACAAAATAATCAACATGTTGAAACTAATATTAAGAGAGCTTAGATTACCACAAAAGATGTTACATTTCAGGCAGTTACAATATATTAAGAGGGTACAAAACACAATACAAACGCGTCATAACTTTTGATGATTATCATATTTTGAGATAATGAGAGATAATCATAGCGTTAAATATCAGCCTCTGCCGCTCTAATAAGCGTAATTTTATGCCTTAAATTTGCCCCGGTTAATATGATAATGTAATTTATGCAATATCATAAAACATCTTGTTGGATACACTTTCTGAATTTTCCTGATTTTCTTTTGCATGAACATTACATACTAGTCCTGGAACAAAGTAATGCCCTAATGGAAATCTAAAAATATCCGCTTTATTCTATAACTCTGAATACATTCATACGTCGCATTGAAAACTGTGGCCTGACCCGCTTAACCAACAACCCAGAAATACATGTCAAAATACTAACAACTCTCGAAAATAAATATCAAAAAATACTTCCATCACCACGAGAGGTGCTGTTATTGTTTCGAGGACTACGTGTTTATTTGTTGGGCGTTCCTGAATTGTGAACTTCGCATGAATAGACGAACCAACAAAACGAATAGACAAACGAGAGGGGCCCATCTGACGGACAGCACTGCCGCCAGACGGACGCACAAAGGGGAAATAGAAAGGGAATGCATACGGTGCTCTCCTCAGGGGAGAAAAAAAATCCGTGAAAGGGAAGCCGAGGGGGGGGGGCGGGGGCCGGGCGTGTTGTGACGGCCCTTCTGCGGTTATTGGCGCCCTCCGGCCAAAGAGGCAGCGTGCAGGGCTGCCGCGCGGCGCGGCGCGCCGGCCGGTGCGGACAGCTCCGCGTCGGCATTTTATGCGATTCGGAGACGTCGCGCATTGTCCGCGCGCCGGACGCGGACGCGGGCGCTGGGGGCCGATGGCAGCCCGGCCACTGCCCTGGGAAGGACGTCGAGAGCCAGTCGCGGCCAAAGCCCCAGCGGAGCTTCTAGCTTCTGCGATGCTAGAAGTGGCTACGGCGTATTCAGTCAAATATGGCGGTAGACTCTGAACGACAGGAAGTGAGAAGGAGGAGGGAAAGTCTATCACTGTGGATAGCGGCGTAGAGTTGCAAGTTGCTGAGTGTGAACAAAGTGATATAAAGGTAAACCAACCACGCTAGAAGCTTGAAAGTGACGCTTTAAAAGCAGAATCGCCGACGAAATTGGCGGCGATGGAGTCGGCGAGATGTGCTGGAAACGGTTAATAAGAGGGTAATCACGGAGAAGATGCGGATAAAACCGTTCAAGGGAATTTATTCGATTTGAAATAACATAATAATGTTGTAATAGTATATTTAATGAATAATCAAACTATGCTTGGAGAAGAGATATCAATCAATAATTGGCTGTGTAGGAGGTAGAGCTTTGACATAAACAACTAAAAGTGCTGTAAGGTTATTTGGTGGTGAATAATTGCAATTTTTCGAGCGGCTTTATGTAGGGCCACCAAAAAGATAAGAGCTCCTAGTTTGCAGACTACTACTACAACACGAACTCCTTTACCGACTGCTTGCAAATTGCCAGGACTAGGAAGTCGAGAAATGTTACGCGACCTGGAGGTGGCGCCTAGCGAGAAGATCAAGCACCTGCGCCTCTCACGCACGCAGAGCAGGTCAACGCGCGCGGCGGCCCCGGGAAGCCGGGCCGTGGAGGGAGGACGGCGCAGGTGGAGGCGGGTGTCTGCCGCCGCATTGGGGCGACAGCGAAGCGAAGGGCCCCCTTTGCGCACGGCTCCCGCCGGCTATTCAAGGCGCTGGCTCACCAGCCCGCACTCGCCGGACCCCTGCATTGAGCCGAGCGGCGACAGCGGCGCCCGATCCCACGCCATCCTCTTCCTCAACTTCGATCCCCGCCCGGGTGTCCATCCTCGCCCCCCATCGCCCCTAGGCATGTCACCCTTGTTCGGCGTTCGAATGTTCGGGGGTTCGAGGACGCTTAGGTCATCAACTGCCGTGCCTCTGATCGCAGATGCTAGGTTCGAGTCCTGACGGTGTAAGGAGTATCGACACTAAATCGTCAGTTAGGTCAAATTCAGTCGCTGTCTGGGAAAAATTCTAGAATTCATCATACAACATAAATTCATACTAAGTTCATTTGTACTATATGCAAGTATTCAAAAATTTATATAAACTTACAAAAACGTTTAACACGAATATAAGCACACTTTAATTTAATGGAACCTCAAAATTTCAGTAAATTCAAGATCAAATCGAAGTCAAACAGTGGTTTTAACCGGAAATACAATAGGCAGAGAAACTGCTAACTGTCTCTCGTTTAAATATGCAATAACGCTATAATAATAATACGATGTTCTTTAAAATGTATTCATTTTCTCTTTTGAAACGAAAATGATTTCTGTACTTTAATTTAACATTAATATAATTAAACTCTTACCTCACCACTTTTAACTGTAAATATTTCTAAAAAACAAAAACAAAAACAAAAAAAACAACAAAAAACTCCCTGAATTGAATGTAAATATCACTTGCCGTTGAACCGTAGGAATTAAACGCCAACAACATCAAAGATAAACGACCTAAGGAAGCCGCATCATGCGAAAGGACAATTAGCGCCGAGAATTAATTGTCGCACCCCTCTAATGAACACTAAAAAGTATCATTAGCGGTCCCGACTTCTATCAGTTGACGAGGATCAATTTAATTGATGAGAGTCTCAAACACTGGAAGGTTCGAACTGTATAATCATGAATGAGAAAATGCAGATTCAGAGCAAATTAAACATTAATTTCTAACGTGTTTTAGGCATATGACTTAAAAAGTATGCTTCTCAGCTTCGGCGGTTTCAGAAACTAACTCAAATCAATAAAATGCATTTTTACCGTTTTCCTCACTCATTTTTATTGCAAAGCTTAGTAATTAGCTGACACTGTGATCAATATTCTTGCCTGATATATAAATAGGGATAAGCAATGCTTACAGAATAAACCAAGAAGAACATTCCAGAAAACGCAGGGCCCAGAGGAAAGAAAACAAAATCGAGAACCAGTCTCGAGAAGGAAAACAGAGCATTCCAAACATACCTGCACAAACCCCAAATCAGTGTAGCTTCCCACAAATTCACCGCGGTCGTGTGAATGCGATAGGCTGGCTGAGTACCGCAAATACCTGCGCCAGCAGCGCACGGCGCCAAGAGAAGAGAAAGGTGCGAGGATGACGCATTTTTTTAGAACATTTGGTCACAAACGCGTGGACGACCGAGTGTCGACCGGAGAGTGAGTGGTTAGAGGGCTGAGAGGAAAGGAATGCCTTTTGAAGAGATGGGCGGATAGGGATCTGATGTAACCGGGGATACAGGCGGATAGTGGGCGAATGTAGGGGAAGGAGAGATTCGGCGGGTGAGTGAGTGGCTTAGTAAATCTAACACTCTCCAATCAAGTAGAGGAAACATGAGTGGGGACAAAGTGTAACAATGCGCTTATGGACCTGTACTTTTGTGGTCATGAGCAATAAGAAACTGTAAACAAGTACGCCAGCGAACAAACAGAAGGCAAGATACATTGAGGGGGTGCGCATTTGGCTTCAGTTTATGTAAACGACAGCACGTGAAAGTTAAAACAAAAAGGTCGAATCGTTAGGGTTGTTAGTTGAACAGTCAAACAGGCTTAGTGGGCGAAGAACGCATGTGCGGGCGGGCGAAATCGTATGTAGGGTCCGTTAGCGCTGGGGGATTCAGGAAACACGGAGGAAGCGTGAGCAAGCTCTTGGGAGCAAGCAATTTCATGAAGCGGGCATGAAACTGAGGGGCAAGCATGTTGGGTAGAGAAAAGTAACGATGGGGAAGAAGTCGATTGGGCAGGAACAAGTAGATAGGCGGAAGCAAGAAGGTTGACCGGGTTCAAGCACGTTGAGTGAGGTAAGCACGTTGGTCAGGGACAAGGAGGTTGTGCGTTGACATGGAGGTTGCGCAGGGACAAGCAGGTTGAGCGGAGACAAGCAGGTTGAGCGGGGACAAGCAGGTTGGGCGGATGCAAACAGGTTGGACGGGGACAAGCAGGATCCGCGGGGATAAGCAGATTGGGCGGGGACAAGCTGGTTGGGCTGTGACAAGCAGGTTGCGTACGCAAGTAGCGAGCAGGATATGCCTCGGGAAGCAGGGTGGGCGCGAAAGTACGAAAGATCCGGTGGGCAGGCGGGCGGGTGCGATCAGCCTGTGCGACAGCGGGCCGGGTGGGTGCAGACGCATGTTTGCGCGCAATCTACAGGGACGAACAGCGTGTTCGGCGAGCTACAGCCGCTCCGCGCGCCGCACGCAATCAATCTGGAGAGTGCCTGCGCGCGCGCGCTCGTGTTTGTTTTCTACCGTACAACCTTATTAAGAAGAGACCTCTGAGGTCAAGGTCGACCGCGCCGCAGCCCCGTCGTGGCTGACATCCCGGCAACGCTGCTTCGGGTGTGGGAAGGCACGCACTCACAAAGTGCTGTTTTCGACGACGGTAGCGACACAAATAAAAAAAATACTGGATGAAGTTTAAGATTGAGCATGTGGTGAACTGGTGAAGGCATAAAAGAGGTTCAGAACGAGCTTGAGCCTGTCGAGTCTCCCAAAGTCCAGAAATGAAGTGACGTCTAAGCTGAGAAGGACAGACGAGCAGAATGGAGAAACGGTTGGTAACCCTTATTTCTGTTTCAGAACATTTGCTCACAAGAAACAGTGGCAATGTCAGTTGAATATTTTTAAGAAAAGCTAAAATAATAAACTTTAAAATACCATGTTGATAATTATTGTTGCAAGACCCGTGCGAAGACAAAAGTAACAAAGTAAGAAACTTTAATTTTACAATGGATAGCCGGAACTTTCATTTCAATTTTACGGTATCTATTACCAATACTCCAGTACATAACTATGTTACTCGGTGCAAATCTAGATTGGACAAATATGCAACAACGTGTATGAAAACCTAAAATACGCATTGCGAAAGCACGATAATCGTACTGAACGAAATTGTTCTATTTGGAACTGAGGACTGTGAATCAGCAGAGTCCTCCGAGACCAGTACACCACAATAGTAAAACTCGATCCAATACATAGATTGGCCGCCGAAATTCTCTTGTTGGAACAAATGATATCAACTATACAGCACCAGTGAGCGTCGAGATCCTATAACTGATGGATACTGCTCGTACTAGATACGGCAGTTGTCGACACATGAAAACCCTTATCAAAATACACATGAGTACTTGTTCTCCCTGGGCGCGAAACACTGTCACACGAGCACGCCCTGCCTAACGCCGGAGAGAGAGAGAGGCCTTCTCTAAGCCAACCAATCACAACGTTATGCGTCCTCATCGGTTATTCCGCGTGCAATACACGGTCCGCATAGGCGCAGTCGGGTCGTATCGAGGACGCTCGCGTGCGTAACTCGCACTTCATTCCCTCGGCACTTCATTTGACGTTAAACCCAACTACACCGACGTGGTCTCGTCTGACGTAATTTACGAGCGCGATCGAACAACCGCGGCGCCGCCTCGGCGCAGCAGGCGCAGCCAAATCCCGCGCCGACGCGCAGCACTGCGCGGCGCTGCGCCCTGTCGCCTGCGCAGACCGAATGACGATACCAACCGAGATCATAACAGCACAGCCGAATCCAATATCTATTGTGTATTTCATTTAATAATATTTCATGCTTCTTGTGCGGCAAATATATTGTATATTAATAACATAATAATTATAACGGCATGCACTTGCGCGAGCGTAAGGCGCAGAAAGTCCGGTTTCCAAGCGAAGCATTTAGCAGCGCCGAATTCCATTGCCTTCATGCTGCGCCATCGAAATGAATCTTATGGCAGTTTCTTTTGGTCCCGGTGCGACACTAGCGCCGCGCACGGCAGCGAAGCTGAGGGCGGAATTGGTGGCGGCAACAGGCTGTGACCCGGTGAAAGCCGTGCCACGGCAACAAAGATACCGAAGATAACTATTCAGTAGGGCCCTCTCGTCTACGTACGATGTCTGGCGAATTGAGTCACCGGAAGACACGTAACCGGTCACACAGAACAAAGCAATTTCATTCAGTGTTTTCAAATACCTGAATGACGATAGACAATGGTCCGACTAACGCTGTGCAAAGAGACGCGAATTTGAAACCTGTTGTGAGAAGGCTGGCTCCGCACCTCGGCTACAGGTGTGGCTTTTTCCGATCCAGCGCCCAGCACTGAGCAACGCATCGCCCAGTCCCTTGCGTGCAGTGCTAGCCTCGAATATTTTAAGCATTCTATGTCGGACACGTTGAAACTTTTTCGTTTAATAATACATACGTCTGTCTGGAGAGCCAAGTCAAAGCATGACCTTTTATAGCTGTAGATATAGCCCGCTCTTTTTTGAAGACATCGTGAACACAACTTATTCAATTAATAATGTATTATCTAGCCTCCTATAAGAAGATTTCGGCAGTTCATGTCGAATCTGTGGAACCGTTTTTCCACTTTATAGCTGAGGAAGATAACAGTTTCAATTAATACGAGTACATTTTCGACGGTATGGGTTGTCAAGACCATTCCAAACTGTACCGAGTAACGCCGTTCTTATTATCGAAAGTTCGAATCGTGTTGTGAATATGAATATTTGCCTCCCACTAGTTATGCGTCGAAGAGGATCCGAGTGCCTAAAGAATAATTTAATGAACATTTAAGTGTCTTTTAGTACTCTCTGCAGCTGGAAAACAGAAACTACAAAAAATAAAATTTACTACATAAGTCTTTAGAATAAAGTGATTAACACTTCTTTCTCAAATGGCATGATATGTCGTGTAATTTCATTCCCACATTGTAATAATGAACTGTATGATTTTCTGTATATGTGTTGAAAGTGAATGATTTATGATATCAAATATAATAATAAATGTACAATGTACATGTGATCGTGGATGGAGGGTCTTTCTTGTCCAAATATTTTCTACGAAGTAAAAATTGTAGAAACTACCGTAATTGTAACTGTAGGTGAGGTGAAAAAAAACAACATTCCGACCAAATTCGCGCTTCAATTAACATTGTAAAATTCGTATAATTGTTTGCTGTTGCTTGCAATCTGGCGCACTGTTCGTGATAACAGACCTCGTGTCGCACTTCTTAGCAGCTCATTTCATCGCCCCTACAACAATTCTTTCAACTTGGAAGCGTAATAATAGTGGAGGGGTTTTGGTCAGTGGGATTACTGGTGTCACCCATACGGACTACACAGAATGTTATTAGTTTCACCAACAAGCGTGCTGGGCACTGATCGCATACTGAAGCGAGACCTTCACTTCGACACCATCAATCGTCCGGTTGGAAACGACAGACTCAGTCTTCGTTCTCAAAGATCACAAACTTAATGGAGTTATTAATGGTCCATTTTGTTCTGGTTACTAATCCTTCTCCTGACAGAACATTGAAAAAGTGCGGCCAATTTGTGAGCATAACCAATTAAAAAGTGAAAGAAAGTAAGATAAATTTGCAAGTGTTAAAACTGCTAAGAAGTCAGAACGTAAATTAAATGATTTCCAAACACACTAAATGTCCAGGATAACAATAAAGTTCCGGACTGAAGCTATTCTTGTAGAAAACCTTTATTATTAAATCGTGTGTAATGAGCATTCGACGCAATCAAAGAATGAAAATATTTTTTTTATATACTGATATACCCTCCCGACGGAATTTAAAAGTCCATGTATTAAACTCTCACAGTCTATTACTTCCCTTTAAAAGAACTGCGAATGGAAATCTGAAAGCCTTTATATTCGAAAGATATTTCAAATCCAATTATGACATATGATAAGAATTTAAGCTGATTTTCTGAAAATGCTGCTTTTCAGAACGCTTCGTAAGTTTCATACAGCTATTTGTAAGTTTGCAGTTAGAGTTAAATTCCTCATCCTGCTGTCAGAAACGTTTCTTTTACTAAATTAAACATATTAAGTGTATTATTAAGTGAATTCCGTGGCATAATCATATTATTTTGAAAAAGTTTCACACGTTAAGACTAAATTATTTACTCAATTGTTTTTGTCTGTTACGTAGATGGTATTTAGCTATCGTTCCAGTTTGCTTACTTCGCATGCGATGAATGTTAGGCAGATGGCTGTCTGCGCGGAACAGATAATTCTGTTGAAGGGAGAAGTTAGTGACACATAGCAGGCATTACAATGCACGGTCTGACGGGCAGTTTCAGAAGCGCAGAGCGAGGACGCTGTCCGGAAGGGTTAAGGAGGGAGAAGGGCGGACCTGACAGGTGGAAACAAGATAAACTGAGGGATGCTTAGAGAGGATGGACCTTGGTAAATGAACAGGTGGGACTTAGAGGGGGATTGTGTCAAACGTGAGTAATGATCGGGTTACGACACTTGACAGCGACTCGTACTGTATACACACCGAAGAAGTGTACTGTAACCAGCAAGAAGGTGCCAAAACAAGGTATTTTACGACATTTGATATGTCCCAACACAATATAGTGTTGTCATGAGAAAGAGGCACGTGTAATAAGAAAATTATGACATCAGATATACATATCTAATGAAACAATTCGTACATCACAAAGGGAGAAAATACCTATCTCAAAATTAAAAGACAAATAACAATTTCACTCTGCAAACATTAACTACTGCAATTCCAGTATTTTTGATTGAATCATCAATCAAGAAGATGATTATTGCTGTGTGTCTGTAAGTATGCCCTGCACCCCCAGAGGAAGACATAGGTCAGTATACGGTCAAGGACAGCTATAACCATCAAATATCAGCTTTGGTACAAATTTAATATTTTTAAATAGCCCAGCCGTACTTCGTACAGTTCAATAAGTATCGCAGTTTATAATATCAATAATTATCTCCTCGAAATACATCTCATGTTGATGACTGATGCCTTTCATATCAAACAACGATTACCTTTGCAGAAGCCTTATATTAAAAGGCAGTCAGAGATAAGTAACTTCGAATTCGAACTTTCGAACTAATCGTGGAACATGGACATCCGGTTGCAGTAGAGCGGGGGAGGGAGGTGGGGGTGGGGGCGGTTAGAGTGCGGCGACCGGAGCGCGGGGCGGCGACGCGAGCGGCACGTGACAAATGGACCAAAATATGTAAATAGGAGGCGGCGAGCGCAGCCGATTATTATGCTCTGCAGTTTAGGGACGACGTGTTTAAACCATCATTCATATCGACTCCCGAGATGGTATCGGAACGCAGCAGCAACGGGGTGGGGGGGGGGGGGGGCGCAGGGGAGGGTGGGAGGCGATCAGCGAGTTGTGAGGAGGGGAGAGGAGAGGCAATGGAGAAGTCCGTTGCCAAATAGCCATCTCCCATCTCTACATGTAGTAGATATCATCTTGCTCAGGAGTAAAGACAACGATACGAGAGGAGGTACGGCGAGTGTACGGGAGAGGATACGGGAGGTACGGGAGACAACGATACGAGAGGAGGTACGGAACGATACAGAAGTAAAGACAACGATTATTTGTAACACATTTCATCTTATAAAAATACAATAACCAGGACAGCAAAAATACTGAAATGAAAGAAAATGAGCAGGTAAAAATAGAGAGGGTATATGTTGGGAAATACCGTGAAATACTGGGAACACAAAAGTAGAAGGAGTTACCGGGAGGATGTGTAAGCCAGCGGAAGAGTGAATGAGCACACAATAGAAGAGAACGGCAGAAACGGACAGTAAAAACAAAACCTCTTACGAAAAAATCTTTATGTAAAACTCTTTTGAGCTTTCCACAGAACACAGGTTGAAAACGTTTCTATTATGCATTAGTTACGTATGCGTTATTATGCGCATAGTTTCTATTATGCATAATACCGTACTTAAATTTAGAGGAAAAGTTTATGAATAACCCATAAATAAATATTTTTGTACAGTTTAATTTATACTGCTGAGAACCTACGGCTCCTAAAAAAGCAAATATTTACTGATTCCGTATGAAGTTTATAGACATACATATGCAACATTTGAATAATAATTTAATTTAATTATTGAAAATTGGAATAAGAACATTCCAAATCTAAATTTCTGTAACCATTCTTCTTATTTTCAAAAATTATATTGCGACGTTCCTTTCCCACAAGTTTCGTAAAAATATTGTTACCCGCTTACCCGACGAGGGCGGGATCAGCCCAATTCGTGAACGCAAGGATGTGGAATTAAGTATATGAATTATCTTCCTAATTCAATAAATAACATCACAGTAATATTTTGAAAACAACTGGCAAGTCGCCCTTTAGGGTGTCCGCTATGAGGCAGACAATTATGTAGTGAAAGCAATCGATACCTTGCCACGTTTCGTACATTTACTGACTACAGAACAGACTGAACGCAAAGCAACTGCATTGTGTGTGTGTGAGCGTGCAGCGAGTCGTCGATTGCCGGTCGGCGCTGCAGCACACTGTCTTATCGGCGCGCGGCCCTCCCCTCTCCCACCCACGCGCGGCGATGGGGCGGCGGAGGCGGCGGCGGCGGCGGCGACGTCGACGGTGGATGGCGTGGGCGGTGCCGCGCCGCGCGCGCCGCCCAGAGCAATCGCGACTCTCGATCAGCGCTAATCGATCGCATCCCCGACCTCGAGGTGCCGCCCGTTGCGCAGCTGCAACCGCCCGTTCGCCCGCCTCAAACGCTTCGCGATACGAAGCTGGGCTATTGAGATATCTCGGTGGGATTGAATTATAGCGACTCGTTTCTCACCTGGTAGTTTTATTATCTCCAAGGGGGCGTGGCGGTTGAGAGATGGTGCCGCGACGAATTAATAGACTCTCGATTCCGCCCAGGCATGCGATCTTAATAATGGGTTCGCATTTTGCATGCATTTCTCAGGTGCGACACAGCGTCGGTGTGCAGGATTACTTGCGGCGAACAACTTTTGAAGAAGGTAAAGAAACTAATACTGAAGGCATAATAAAATTGACAGCAATGCGTAACCGCAAATGTAATTTCCTTGAACAGATCGAAATTACTGGGTACCTGCAATTCAATAGAAAACATTTTACCATTCGTGCTCTTTGCATGTTCAGAATTCCCTAATAATATCTTAGATCTACTATAGATCGTATTTTCATTTTCAGGCACAAATTTTCTCACCATTATGCATCTGATATAAATCTACTTTATTGATCACTGTGATGTATTAAGTTAGGAATTATGTTTCAGAATTTTTTTATTACTCGTTAAGGATATACTTTAAACATTTTCTATTTTAATGGTTATTATACTGATAATAATCATGGTTAACAGTTGAAATAGTGCTAGTAACTGTCTAATAACAAGCGAAGTTAAGATTTAAAATATTTACGCAAATATTACTGCAAATATTGACGAGACGATAAGATAATGAAAGAGGAGAACACCACACTGAAATGAAAACTATAAAAAATTAACCATTGGTCACAGTCAATTGCTCCATTTTGCTTGGAAATAGCGAACTAGAAGAAATTTTAATAATGGGAAATCGTATTCCAAACGATTAAATGGGCATAAATTCACGTTTCAAGATAGTGTGTACACACATTTCAGAAAACAGTTGCAATAAATAATACAAACCTCAGTATCCTTTAAGTGCTGAACTAAATTTGAATCTAATTCAGAATCAACCAAATTTGGAGTTTCCTTGTCCATAATTGAATTTAATACCGAATTTTGTAGTTGCCAGCACACACATTGTTAGAAGAAGCTATGACAAATGAAATTTCACAAAATAACTATCTGTGATGTGGTCATCAGATGCGAAACAGAATACTGGAAATAAGGCTGATCCATTACCCACCTGTATTCAATCAATTCCCTAATACTTTGTTATGATGCATATCCTGATAAAGTTGGGATTTGCGGTTCCTATCAACTTCGGGCCCCTCTGGCCCCTATAATTGGCTCAGGCTGTACCAGCAGTTCGGGATCACAGCCCAGCCCGCTTGCCCTCTTGCCACAGCGATCAACCCGCAGCGGGTTCTGCGTCCATGCGGTCGCGCCTGTCACGCCACGCTGCCGCCCTGCGGGGCTGGAGCTTTCTCCATGCGGCCTCCCCCAAGGAGCGACCGCTGACGTTGCTGCTGCACCGAGTGGCGCCTGCCGCCAGACGCGGTCCCCGCCGCCCCTGTTCCCACCGCCCCTGTTCCCACCGACCTGCCACTGGCCCCGCCGCCGCCGCCGCCGCCGCGCGGTTCTGCTGACGCTTCGTCTCCGCTTCCTCCTCCTTCAGCCCCTCGGCCAAACCCGCGCACCGCTAGCCGCCCTCTCTCTATCCTCACCCCTCTTCCACCACCACAATGTCTGAAGCACACTTCCAGAGGATGACTGCTCTGTTCGATAGTTTTCCGTGGCGTCTCCGATCAACACCAGACGAATGCCGGAGCAATACCCTGACAAACGGGACACAGACCGCGCGCGATTTTTCCTTCCTCTTCCTTGTCCTATCCTCACCCCTTACACTCACATATACTACACTACCGCATATGCCGAGAGACCGGTCTGAAGCTTAACGGTTGCCACAGCTAGGGCGGTGTCCCGCTGGTGGGAGATACCTGAATAGGGAAACCCCGTTTGTAGAACTGCCGCGTGACCACCACTACCTCCCGAGGAAAAAACATACACTACTTATGAGACTAATGACATCGATAGTTGACGCGCTCGGACCAACCAACCACCTACCACCACAAGAACCGCAACAATATCGGTCCCTGTATTCAGACTCGTCATCGCCACCAACTTTCGCTCCGGCAGTCGCTGAATCAACCACGACGTCGCCTCCACGAGTCGCACCAATCCCCTTCCTCAACCGTCCCAACCATTCTCCTCCGCCGCTGCCTTGCCTGCGTCGTCTCCAACTTCGTTGCGACAGGAGCTGCTGTCACCGCCCCCGCCCGCCCGCATCGTAACCGCAACGTGGCAGCGTCAGTGAAACCGCGCTCGCCTCCTCACCTGCGCGGCAGCGGGCCCTTCACGAAGTCAAGTTTCTGCATAATGCAGGCCCCTCCTACCCCTCCCCCCCCCACAGCTACTTTGCTTCGCGATGCCTTGTAATGGGCATGGGGGTTACGGAGAATCAGTAATGACGCGATAGGGCATTTTCGCTGTGCTTTCTTTCCCTCACTTCGTTGCTTTGTCAAAGAAACTGTACTTTGACACATTATTGATCGAAGTGGGGAAATTGCTCCAGCTACTTAACAGATTTGTTTTGTTACTTAATTAATGAAGCTCCTCAAGAACACTGTCGTACTTTCATCATCAAGGAACCTTTCATTTTAAATAATGTTCCATGTCTAAATGTACAGAAGAAGCCTAAAACTAAATGTTAGAAACTTCTAGCGCGTGTAGGTGGTCGGTAACGTGTAGTTGGAAATTTCATATAAGAAAGTACATTAGTAATATTTGCATAGTTAACTCATTAAGTACTGTTGTTGGGCAGGTAAACGAAATCTTTTCGATGCATCAGAACGTGACAAGCTGAATACGAGTGCATGATGAGTTTCCTAACAAACAGCGGCAAAGATCATATAGAATATAACATCGTTACATAAAATTACCGACTAAGTATTCACTGGCAAAAAGTTACCCTCGGCTCCCCATGCATGCCCTAGAAGTCGATAACATTTAGTTACAAGCATCCGCATAATGAATAAGTTATTATTTTAATAAATATTTAAAAGTGCAAAGCAAATGGCAACATCTGACTCGTGTTAACGGTATATTTTTAGTCAGGCTTCACAATTCTCTCCTTCGCATTTACAAATGTACTGCCTATTTTAAGCTATCTTACATTACAAACTGATACACAATATACGAGTATGATTGACTGCAGCTCTCAGATATTGATCATGCAATTTTAAAAGTTTGTTTTAAACTTTACGCTTTAAGACCTATTACATCATCGTATTTTGCACTAAACTCGAGTAATATCAGAATTCGGTATGGCAGAGCATTAGACAAACCCCGCCAAATAGAGCGCAGTCTCGCAAATGCGCATGGCTAAATGTTCCACAAACGCGCTCTCCATCCTCCACGCTATTCAGATTCTGCCACCAGTTCCTCTGCACAATTACATCAAACTTCCCTTTTCGTACGGATAAGTACCAAACATTCAGATTCGCATTTGGCATATAAATAGCAAGCGAGAGTACCCCTTCACATATCACACAGTGTGACAACCGGGGAAATGAAAGGGTAACTTTCGCTCAAAGTTATATTAGAGGCCCCAAACGTGAGAGTAAGACCTGCGAGGTAGGGGTGACCGCAGTACTGTCACGCGCTGGAGGGCCCCTGCGTTTGTGACACGACCGTTGTGAAGCTAATAATATTCTGCGTACGCCTCACGCTGTCTCGCCCACCTCCCTCACCGCTTAATAACTTTTTGAAGCGGTCGGAAAGGAAGAGTATCCCCCAGAAATTTGTTTCCTTCTTTTTTTAATTATTCGACCATTAATACGTCGAGACACGTCGGCGAGATAGCAGGCCAGGGAATCGGCTAACCAGCGGGGGTGACCGGCCCGGAGACGACCCCCCGGCGGGCGTTGGGGGGGGGGGACGGGAGCGGAGGGTCGAGGGGAGAGGACCGAGGGCTCGATTGGGCTGTCAGGGACACAGCCCTCCTCGACGCCAGAACACGGCGCGGGGGCGCGCTTGCCCTAAGGACCGAGGTGGGGGCCGGCCTTCAATTTAGCCGGTTCCTATCTCATAATCCTCGAGCGGCCCCCGAGCGCGCAACGTGGGGACGGGGCGTGAGGCTGGAGGCGTGAGGACGGTCACTGGCCCTCTGGAAAGGTCGAGTGAGGGGGGAGCGATGTCCGGGAAGGGAAGTGGAATATTTTTTTTTTGTCGAACAGCTCAAGAGTGTTCATGCAAATTCAAAGGCACGTTGAAACACACACCTTCGGATGCAAGAATTACATTACGTGATTATGCTGCTGTATTGCCACTTTCAGATTGAATCAGTATGACTAGTAAAAAATATATAATTATACGCAATTAATTTTCAAGAAGACCAAATACATTATGGTAATTGTAATGGTGGTATATCGATCTGGTGCAGCAGAATTACATGCTACTTTTGTTTTGTGGTATAAAATCTGAGGATAGCTAATGATATTTACATTATTGTTTATATCACTACATGTCTGACGATAAAAGGAGATTTTTTGAAACTGTGAATGTCCGCACAGCCATTATGAGAATTATATATCGAATACATTGTAATTTACATTTTATATTACAATTAAACTTGTGAGTCTGCACATAATGAAGAAAAGTAGATTTCGAAACGAAGCGTATGGTAGAATGATTGAACGTTTAATGGTTCGCAAAAAATATATAACCACTGATTATAATAATCGTACACATTTTTTTGAATGTATTATTTATTTAGTAAAAGTCGAAATTGGTGGTTAATTCTCTGAATGATGACATTTACGTACAAATTTTAAAACAGAGTTGGAGACCGAGAGAAATAATAAAAAAAAATCGCAATATGAAAAACAGAAGAGGTTGAAACACAACATTACTAGTTAAAATAAATATAACTCTGAAAAATTTCAATACTGCACAGCACTCAATCGTTCGTGTTTGTAAAACGTTAAAAGCGAACAAAAAGGCGCCAAACGAAACAGCGTTCGCAGCGCCAGAGGAAGGTGATCCCAGTGCCCGTGGCGTTGCCGTGTTTGCACGTCGATAATGGAATGAGCAGCCATCAACTATCAATCTACGAGGTAATGGTGGGACGCTATTGAAATGTTAATTTCGTTCATCAGGATTATTTCCTATTTCCCGCAGGTGGAGATCCGCGCAGCAATTGGATTACCGCCTCCGCTAGGATGGTTGATAGCGCGTTCTGATAGGCTGCGATCGGGAGAGGAGTCGGGGCTGGGTAACTACGCTTGATGACGCCCAGTTAACGATTAATTATAATGCGGTTAATGGGAAAACTAGCGCTCGCTGGTCTTAAGTGCCGCGTCAAATGTCGCGGTGATGCAATAATGCAGATGACAAGTTAACAACGTTTGCCGCTCATACTTTGAGGGAAGAGAGACCTCGGTTCTTAGGTAATTTTCCGCCTTTGAATGGAAAGATGAACATATACATTAAGATATACATCGGATGGAAAGATGAACAGGCCCGTAGAATAATCGGGGTGAATTCCGAAGTGAGCGTTGATAATAAGCAATATATATTAAAACATTAACTTTTGAATGATATACACGGTTTACACAATTTCATATCGTTTAATCAGTTGCCTTAATTACCTCGATTTTCAATAAAGAATAAATTTTTGAACAACCGACAAAGAGTATAGTGTGCGACACGAATTTCACATTACTTTCTTTCTAAGTTGTAGATGATAAATGACAGCCACTGTACTAGAATTATTGAACATTCTCTTTTGAAACAGGATGAAATAATTTTCAACGGTTATACTTCATATTAAAATTGAATAGATTTCATACAAAAATTCACGTGAGTTTGCGGAGCTTTACAGTCGAGCATTTAGAAACCACACGTTAATTTCAAAACATAGAGGCACATCACATGCATTGTATCACTCTAAAGTAAGATTATCCCTATTAGAGTTTGCACTTAATTATCAAGAGAGTAACAACTCGAGGCATTTGAGTGGCTGAGTTTCTGGGCAATTCCCAGAAGCCTCACTTGCATCGAGCACTGCCGCCTCCGCAGCGCCCTCGGGACGGGCAGGCCGAGGCGGCGGTCGTGGCAACAGTGACGACAGCAACGAAGACGACGGGGGCTTCTAAGCAAGGACACGGCGGCTTCTAATTAAGGAGAAACGGTGGAGAGAGTTCTGGAGATGGTGGAGAAAACAAAGAGAATGATGAGGCTGATGTTGTAAAAGTAAGTGGAGAAGGGTTTACTCCAAGGCGAAATCGAGACAGAAGGAAATATTAATGATGAAGATAATGAGGTAGTGTTAAATAATTCCTTTTTTCTCTCTCGAAAAAAATACATATTTGAACTCGTGAAACCACTTTAAAATTCTGCAAAAATATAATTACAGTGACAAACTGTCAGCGACAAAAGGACTTATTAAATAACGTAAATTTTGGTAACATTAAATTTTAGAGTAACCTGCAATCCTTCTTAGCTGCGGGACAAAATAAACCGTTGACTTATTGAAAAATCACCATTCAACAATTGGGCTTCGCGTAATTTGCGGCTAATCCGATTCGAGGTCAATTCAATTAAGTGACTCCCCCCCCTAAGAAGAAAGTGCCGGAGGCGGACAACGCCAGTCGCCGCGCGACAGAGTGAGGACGAAGCCGCGACCGCAGGCGACGCAAGCAGCGCGGCGGCGGCGGCTAGACAAAGGGCGGCGTCCGCCCGCCCCCGCCCCGCCCCCGCCCCTCCCCGAGCGGCTGCGGATCAGGCTCCGTCGGCAGCCAATTACTGGGTCGTGAGAGGCGCCCGGCCTGGAGGCGCTGATCAGGCATAAACGATCCTGGTGGGGAGCGGGCAGGGGGCGGGGGGCGGGGGCGGGCTATGCGGGTTTCGGCCGCGAAGCCCGCCGGGGAAGTTGGCCCGGGTTCTGTGGACGATGATGGCGGTGGGCGGAGGCCACCGGAGCCCGCCGGGCCTAAATACTTGATGCCCGGCCCGGGAGCCCCGCGGCGCGCCAGAGAGCTCTAAGGAGAAGCTCCACGAGAAGAAAACTACCGACGAGAAAGAACAAGTGCAAAGATGATGAGAAATATTGAAATAAAAAGACGCAAGACCCAATGGAAAATGGAAGCATGAAACAAAAATGAAAACAAGAGAAAAATACTCTTATGTCTTAAGAGTATAAACAATATATCATAATCTTCTCTTTAAAAAAAAGAATAGAAAAAGGAAAGTGTAAAAGTTGTGTTGACAGAATCAAATATTTGCTGGGGATTGCGAAAATTGTATACACAAATCATGGAAGGGGAATTGTAGTGAACTAAGAAATAGAAAGAAAAAGTAGTTTGAGGGTGAAAAAATCTGAAAAAGAAATTTATTTAAAAAAGGCGATGATTATGCGAAACAAAAATCAACGTGAACAGGGCAGTTCGAACGAGAAACGAGTGAAGACGTAGGTATTTCAGAAGACGCAGTGACTGAAGTCAAAGGGGCACTGAAGTGGGTGGGGCGCGGAGTCGTTAATAGATCAATGTTTTCGGGTCCGTGAACTGCAATGGCCATTGTGGCGTTAGTATAGAGAATGTTTTATCCTGGGAAGTGGCGGTTCTCCTCCCCTGGCAGATGGCGAGATGTGGTGTCAACCTACACGTTGGGTTGCGGTAACTTTCCCTTCCAGGTATCTCCACTCAGCCGGTTCGCAACTGACGTGAAAGTTCCGTCAAATGTGTGGAAGTTTAGTGCATGTGTGTGTGTGTGTGTGTGTGTGTGTGTGTGTGTGTGTGTGTGTGTGTGAGTAGCTGTGTAACTAGTTTCGAAAATCCTCCACAATCAGCACTCGAATCCTAGGACTTCCTGGCCAGAGTCCATGCAGACACAGCAGCAATGCTGGCTCTGAACTGAACTCAGCCGGGGGTGGGTGAAGGGGAACAGAAGTCGGGGCGGAGACGGCTGGCTCGCGCCGCGGGAGCTGTGAATCCGCGATGGTCGCTACCGCAAAGTGTCTCCTCGGTTGCCATCTCCCCGACCCATCCCCAGCCATTTCACTTTCTCCGTCTCGTCCACCGCCCCTGCTGCTACCAACTTGCGCCGAGGCCCGCGGGCCGAATCCTTAACTCAAAACGGCTATTTCCACGACGACGTTCTCTCGCTTACGCCTCCTCCGCCCCCGCCTTCGCCCCTGCCCGCCTCCCCGCGCAGATGACGCGCTCCCACGGGCCCCGAGCACCCGTCGACTTGTGGATGTGTACGTTGGTCTACTGCGGAGCTGCAGCAGTTGCCGCCAGTATTTCCTTTTAATTCAACCGAAGCTGCAGCTAGCTCAGTTATTCTAAAATAGAGATTGATAATTAACTAGCCTTCGGAGTAATTCAAATGAATAGTTACATATAAACCCTCATCAATTGTACAACAAATAGAACAAACAATATTTATTCGAAGTCCATAAAATAATGCAGAGTAATTACGCCATATTTTTCAAAACTGAAGGTTTTGAAACAAATTTCTTACCATTACCATAAAAGAAAGAAAAAAATGACTTAATTAATAAAACACACTATAATGTATTTTTTCACCAAACACACTGCATGTTAACTACAAAACTTCAGAGAATACTATACATTGGAAAGAAAAAAAAAGAAAATATCACCGTTTAATTAATTTGAATCAAGTCTTAAACTTTACAACTCACTTTTGGCTTTTGTCTTTTGTCTATGTTTTCATTAAATATTTAAAATACATTAATTCACAGAAATAGTTTATTACAAGAAATGTGATTCTATGTAATGTGATGTCATGTTTTTTTAAAATGAGTTTGAAGATAAATAACCAATGTTGAGACGAACAAGATAGGAAACGTTTGGACAATTGAATATTATTGCACAATTTTTTAACAAAGAATTTAATTTTCTATTAAAACCGACATCTACAAGTGAATCAAATTTGAGAATACATTCACGCAGAATCGAAGGCAGAGATACACATCATTCCAAAATAATAATTTGGACTCTCGCGGCGTGTTTGTAGACCACTCGCCACACCCCCAGATCCCTAGGTTTTCCATGTAAGCAGTCTCCCAGGGTACCGCAGCAAATAGACTTGCAAGCCGGCGCCCGATCTCGAACACGCATCTCCTCGCGTACTCAATCAAGTGCGGCCTATCTCTGCGATCGGCGACCAGTAAAGCGTTCTATTCATGCTCCGGGGAGTGTAGATGATTGCGTTCGCCTACGAGCGAAGTAATCGAGCCGGCATCTCTCCCGGGCGCGGCACAGCGCCAGCGCCAGCGCGCAAGTGCGGGAGCTGCCCGCGAGAGGGATTCGCATCCAGAAGCAGCGACATAGGCAGTGCCCAGCCAGCCTCCAAGCGCCAACTTCAAAAGCGAAATTGAAAACAAATTGGGTTATAATTATAAAAGTTCAGTTCTAAAATGGTTAATTGTTTTTGAGAACAATGCACTGCATTAATTAAAATGCCTAAACAGTTTGCTAAACGTAATTGAATTATACTTGCTGTAATACTATGTTTAATTCAGCATGTCGAATTTTCTGCACATTTTACTGATTACATTTTACGCCTATATTGTTCATGACAATCAGTTGCCAAGCGAAATGCTTGCATGTTTGTATTATTAATAAAGCCGAAGCCGACTGGTGGAAGGAATGTGATATGTACACACACAATATTTGTATGTGTATTACACAACACGCTTAATAATCAACAACAGCTTAAAATATTTAAAAAAAACATTAGTTAATATTTCACAAACGCCAAGAATGTTTTGAGCAATGGACTTCCATATACTGGCGATCAACAAGTAGGTGAACCAGCCCGTAGCGCGAGTATCGATAAAGCCAATAAAATCTCGATCAGTCACGCCGTTTCTTTCCCGGGCTTCCGACCGTCCGTCGACCGACCTCCCCTTCGATCAGGTGGGCGTCTTAATGAAACGGAGCCTCTCGCCACCGCCTGCGCACGCGGGCGTGGGCGGCGCCCGGTCTATCAAGGAGGAAATCTCCGACCATTTCGGCCCCTCCCCCTCCCCCCGGCGCCTCGTCGCTCAAGTGTCCGGCGAGGGAAAATAAAAGGGATCACGGATGTCGCCGGCGCCGCACGGGGCGGTGCGGGTGGGGCAAGGGCTTCCCCCTCCCAACCTGACGCTCGGCGCGCGGCCTCCCACTGGCGCCCATTCGCCAGATCGCGCGAAGACGACCGGCCCTCGCCCCGCGCTCCTTCAACGCCTTCGTGGGAGCATCACACACAGTCTTCCAGTTCTGGGAGAACAACCAAGTGGATTGGGGGACTTATACAGATTTGGCACGATTTGATGTTAGGAATAATAGTAATAATAATAATAGTAGTAACAATATTAATGTTTTACTGTACAAAGAACCGACTAGAATGTTTGCGGATACAAAAACCTGATTTTCAAGGCAGAGAAAATATGTCTGCATTACACATGACTCCTATTGTTTAGCCGTAACGATCACTGCAGGTTGCATGCATGCATTCCTGGTCTTACCCTTTACCATTATACGCGAATTTCTTCCTCTCTAATGCAGTTTTGGAGAGGAAGGTTAATTGCATACCCAGAAGTAGCTCACTTTCTAGAGTTTTGTGTGTGTAGATTCTCACACGGAATCTCGTAAATGGTACCAAAACTTCATATTTCTTCTGCCTGTTATAAAATTCAGAGTATTCTTTAAACTAGGAATTCAGAATAATGACAACGATTAGACTTTCATGCTGCGTCACTTTAATGAAAACCGCAAACACGCTTAATGAAACATACATAACTTTGCTTAGTCTGTATCCTCACACGAATAGCCAAGAATATGAATAGACTCGGGCTGTGAAGTCTTTGTACATTTTAAAATCCAGTTTCCTTTAAGTTTAGTTCCCCCTTTTTCCTTCTAAAAGGTTTGAGAGAATCTAAACGTTTCTTGATATCTAAAAATTTAAAGAAACCAATTTTTGTATCTTAAAAATAAAAAAATATTTATTTTGAAGCATATTTTCTTCAATAATTCATTTTTTATAACTATTTTATTACCTAGATCGCAGTTTATCATAACGAATTTCTGCTTCTTGTTTAAGAGAGTGTGACAAATATCTCCATTTTTATAAATGATCTGAATCAGTTGAATGATAATACAGCCAGCTCATGTGGATCATTTTCAAAGGCGGCGCAACTTAGTTGAAAACCCGCCTCAAGTCACATACTTATATTCACTCTTCAGACTCTTACAATGTCTTAATCCACCTTTCGTTTCTTGGCCTACCCGCACAGCAAGCCCTCGCCGAAGGGCGACGAAGACGAGCAGCCGTCGCGAGCCCGGCGCCTCCTGCTCCTGTTTCGAGAGATCGAGACGAGCGAGAGGTAGCAGCAAGAACACATCGATCGGCGGATAAGAGATATCACCGGCCACTCGGCGTGCGAGGACGAGGACGAGGAGGACGCGGTGCTTCTGGGCCCGGCGGCGGCCCCAAGAGGACGCGGGCCGGACGGCGGGGAGGGTGGGAGGACGGACAGAGTGCGCTTGAGAGGCTCAAAGCGGCGGGGGCGGGGGCGATGGCGACCGGAACAACAGGCGAGGGCGATCGGCTCGGGGATTCCCCGGCTCTCACCGCCGCCGGCGCTGTGGGCGCCCGGGAAATAACCCCGACGAGTATACTCGTTCCGGCCACGTGAGAGGTTCTTTTCACACGGATTCCTGCCAAGTCTTGTTGGGGAAGTGGTCAGCGAGTCAAATACTGAAGCGATTCGCATTTATTTCACGAAGTTTGCGTAACTAGTGCTGGGGTTGCGGTACTCCCTTATCATATCCTTCCGCCATCGAGGGACGCTATGCAACAATTTATTGAAGTTGCTAGAATTTACACACACTGTATTTATAATTTCTAGAAAAATAAATATTATTCACATGGATTTTTCATTGATTTAAACAAACGTTGGTCTGTTGCGACCTTAATTTAAAACTTGACAACTGACTATCAATAACAGACTGTGCGCTCAACCGCACGTGTGAAAGGTGTAATGGAAGGCAAGGAAGGGAAAGTTGTCTGATAAGAATTACGATTTGAATAATATTGAATTGTATGGAAGGGAATCTTCGCAATGTCACAGCATTATTCATGTCATATGCACATAATGTAAAATAACATGATTTATTATATCTGTTACTGTCAACGAACCACGGCACAGGCAATGTTATATTGAATAGGCATTGTTCGATTCTCTTCTAAAGAACCATTTGAGACGGTGGAGTCCAACTTAATGCTCCATAGCGAATTCTTTCCCTCTTCAAATCTTTACAGATAAACCCTTGGGACATTCAAGAGAACGCTGACAAAGCATATTACAGAATCTTACGAAAGCATTACTATTCCACCTCATAAACTAAAGCGCTTCTACTACGGCATACTGAAATACTTCGTAAACAAAACAAACTAGACATCAGAATACAGAATGCAACGAATAATTCGAATTATTACAATAGAAACCTTTTCTCTACAGCTTTTGTTACCACAAAATACTACTATTGGAGATCTAATGATGGTCGACGCATTTGTGAAGTGTACATTAATGTACGATATTTATTTGTTTGATTTTCCCGTACAACTTTAACTTGGAGAAAATTGAATTCAAATTAAATAAAAAAATTGAAATACATTTTGAAATGAATAATTCAAATATTTTTTTTCCTTCAGTGCACACTCAGATTATAAATATTAGTATTTGTGTTCGTTCTCGTGGCACCACTCATCAAACATCTCTCTATAAACTGATAGGAGCAAGCGACATTCCTTCGTTCACACTTTAATAGAAATGTTTGGATGCTTGCACACTTTCGATATGAAATATTGTATAAACAGAATTCTATTGATTTTTTAAATTAAAGTTTCAAGCTTTTTAATCCAGTTGGATCATTGCAATTCCTCGTTGATTCTTTTTTCGGATGAACAGAAATCAAAATTGAATACCAACGTGAGTTCTGATATTTCACAAAGCCTCGCGCAGCAGCAGTTGAAGGACGTAGAATTCAGTAAGGCCAGCAGTGGGGGCAGGTCTGCTGAGCACATCTGGGCTGGAGGAAGAGGGGAGGAAAGAAGGGGCGGGGAAGGGAGGGGGAGGACGTCTGAGCGAAGAGAGCGCGAAGACCGACCCACTAATGTGTGGGTGGGGGCGGCGGAGGCGGCGGCGGCGGTAGAGGTTGATTAGGCGCGGCCGCGGGATGTTTCAATTCCGCCTCGCGATGCGCAGCTGTCCGCGCCGTGATGGATGGTGGGAAGCAGCGGCGGCGCTATCGTAGCCTCCGCCCACGCCCACCCCGACCTCACTCCCCGCCCCGCGTCTCCGCCGCTCGCACTCGCTGCCGCCCGCCCGCGCTCTCGTCACTTCTGTTTTCGCCAGCGGTTTCGCGAGGTTACTCCGAAAAAGTTCTACAAGTGGGCAGGGGGACGGGTGTGGCTTTACGATAACGAACTGCACAATGTGAAAATTAAAATAATTGAAAATCGTCCAATGGTTTAGTTTTGAAATTAAATTATGCAGAACTAGTTCCATGGCGTTAATTCGTAATTGCTGATGAAACAAAAGTGTTATTTTTAATTACTGAAATACTGAATAAAAATAGTATGAACCCATTTACAGTAAATTTTCTAAACATTTCATTAAAAATGTATGCAAATATAATAAACATTACACATATAAAAATATTTTATATTTTCAGATTTCCTCGCCTACCCATTGTTACTTTACTAACTACGCCCTCTTGTTTATTACTTTCCCTTCTACGAGTATATCGTTTTCACTATATCACGCATCTTCATTCCCTAATATTTAACATTGTTCTCTCTTTTCTTCCTGCTTTTTCCTTACACCATTACCACAAAATCCCCCACATCTCGCTTGCTACAGAAGGCCCTGTCCGTAGGGCGCTAATGTCCTCTCCCCCTTGCTTTGGCTCCCTTCCCGCGACGCGCCAGCGGTAGTATCTTGAACGCTGCTAATGAACTTCGGAGTCAACCACCCTTGCCGCCTCCACCGTCATCACTCCGCCCCCTCTGCTAACTACAGCGTTGATTCTGCGTTCGTCGCCTAAGAAGACGTCTCCTTCTAGCTCGCATGCGTCAACTCCACCTCTTACACCTTCACTAGCGCAGAAATTAAACTAAGGACATTTGTAAAATGTATTATTTAGTAAGATCGGCTTAATAAAATAGTTATTATTTTTGTTATAATTTTATTATAATTGTTATTTTTTATTAGTAGTATTGTGATAATCACTATTAAATGCATTGGTTTTTTAAATATACAATTATATTTAAAGTAGTAGTTGAATTACAGTATCGTGACGAGTCGTGAAGTGTAATGTATTTATTAGTTAAAAATTCCGAGCAGAACAGTCATAAAGTGTAGAGGTAATGCTGTTATTGTTATTATTGTCTTAAAATGCTTTAAAATTACTGAGTATTACTATTCTTAGTTGTAATATATAAATTTTAGTGTTCTGCCATCAGATTGTATACCTACCTGCAGAAATAATAAATCAATCTATCTAAATCCCGCATTCCTGCCAGCTCTTCCGCACCCGCAAATGATCTTACTACCATCGATCCTGCACCACCAACCACTCTCCAATTGCTACTGTTCCGCATGGCGCAACCGCTCCATGCATCAGCGCTTCAACTATAACCGCTTCTCGTACAACCGTCGTAGCTCAACCTTAGTCTTTTACTCACTAAAACCTCCACCATCGAGCTCGGTAACACCACTACGTCCACACCAGCTCCAGGCGCTACCGCCACTTCCTGATCCACCGCAGGTTATGAAAGATACATTTCACGCCTCGGCGCCACGTCAATGGCATTGGCAGTGTCGGAGGAGGGGCGGAACGGTGCGACGGTAGCGCGGGACAAGGCGCGAGGTCATTGCCGCGGGGACGGAGCGGCAGCGGGGCGGGGTGTGTGGGGACGGGGCCACCGAGATATGGGGGTGTTACAAGTCGGGGACAGAAGTCGTGCATGAGGGCGGGCGCGGGGGCGGCGGCGGGGGGGGGGCGCGGGGCGCGGGCGCGGGGCGGCGCAGGGGCGGGCGCGGAGAGCGGGGCCCGGGCAGCGGGGCGCGGGGCGGGCTGGAGGTGTGGGGCGGCGCGGGGCGGCGGTGTGGGGACATACCGCGTTCGGCGATCCGCTCCGCGCCGCGGTCCGTAAGAGGCTTCGCGAGGAGGAGCGATTTGAGACGCGGGTGTGGGCGACTGCGAAGGCCCGGCTTTCGGCGGCGCCATATCGATGAGGAGGAGCGAGCAGGCGATTGGGCGGTTGGCTGAGAACTAGGAGATGAGATACTGATTCTTAATGTCATTCTTATCGCGTCGCCGACTGTTGTCTTTTCTGTGTCGCTTCCTCCTTTCAAAAAAAGGGGACTCAAAATTCAAAATTCACATGACAAACGCCACAAACGAAGGCCTGACAAACGACCTTCACCTGGAAATAAGGTTTAATGTATTCTTCCACGAAGAACTCAGCAAGTTCAATTTTTTTTAGAATGCGGTACTCAAGCGTTTCTGTGAATGAAGTGTAAAAAACAAATTTAGATGAAAGTGTTCGTGAATCTGGAAGAGTAATTAAAAATGGTTCTGGCACATATTTACCGTGTATTCTGGCACAGATCTCCAGCACTTGATTCAGCTTTCCTCGCAAAAGCCGATTGTTTCAATAAACTGTAACTTCTTACCTGTAAAGAAAGAAAAAAAACATGTCAGTACTTTTTAGTAGTAACATTTGTTTCACAAAATAAAATCGAAAAATATAACTGCACAAAAGAGAAATATATAAAAAGCCAAAAAGTACGTATTAATGTTGTAGCCTTAATCAATCTTATAATAAAATACAGTGGTGCTACAAAACACTCCCAAATATTTCCTCGTACTACTTAGTGTTCTAATCTCTTTGATTCAGACTAGCTTTTCGTTACTCGCTTCACACTCTATACAGCTGCATCCTGTTGGCGTCTAAAAGATGATTTTTTACATTTTCTAAGTTTTTGAGTCCTCTAATAGCATATATATCAACTATAAGAATATTATTGATGAGTAAAATATACTCCTTTAAACCAATTTTCATCGAAAAATTGGGAGTCGTTTTTGAGATAATTTACTATATTTAGGACCAATAATTATACTTTTTCGTGTGAGGGACCTACAATATGAATTTTTCAACCAAAAGAGCGCCTTTTTTCGCTGCAGCATTACATAACATTCTCTACACTACGGATTTAGCATGCAATAAAATAAAATTATCATAGGACAGGAGTCAAAAAAGGAACCCGCAATGCCCATGTATGTACATATGCGATCGTGCAACCGAGGAGCAAAGAAATAACGCATAATCTACGGAAGCGCAACTGCACGCATCGCTTTTCATTAACGCATCACGAGCCCAAAATCACGCTCGCAAATCACCACTCGTTCCAGAATGCCGCACTCCGCCGCTGCGGGAGAAAAAAACAACAAACTCTTTCGCCATCCGCCGCGCGTGTTCGGGAAGAGGGTTAGCGTTGCAGAACACGCGCCGCGCCGTTTTTCGCCCTGCGCGGGAAGCGAAGCGCGGCGCGCGGATTCTTCCGGAACCGACGAAGCGGGCGCGCAGTGGGGCAGAACGACACCAGCAGCGCGCAATGCGCACGGGATTTCCCGGCGAGTTCCACGCATTCACCATCTCTCCCCCCCCCTCACCCTAAGTGTGCGGTCGCAAAATGTACGTTCCGCATCCCGACAGCCAAACGCGTCACGTCTGTTTTGTCATGAGGGTCAGACACGGCATCAATTCCATTTTTTATTCCGTCCTCGCCGTTTTTCATTTCTACTGGGTCGGCGCAAAAAGGGGGGTGGACCAATTTTTATTAATTTTCCGCACTCCCCAATTTTGTACTCATTTGGCGAAGATTTTACGGCCGATGGACACAAACACATTAGTACATAGACAACACACACAATCACGAAACACACACACAACCATGCCTTAGGTGGGATTCGAACCCACCTAAGCTACGCTGATTGGCTCGGCCTCAATTCCAAGTTATTAAGTGAAAATTATTGCAAAATGGTTTTGTTTAATTTCATTTCTTACAATTAGAAACACACTGTACTACAAATGGATTATGTTAGTCATATATGGAACCAGCGGGTAATCAATATTATTGGTAGTAAAACAATTAAACGTGAACTAAAATCAAAAGAACAGCGGTCATAGTAAATTGGTAACTAGAGGCAATATTAATTATTATATAACAGTAGGTAATATTTTCGTTACACTGTTGCTCAAGAAAATGCAACTTAACTGAAACGTTTGATTTGCTTATTTAATATTTTATTTCTTAATGTGTTGCGCTGTATTTTGGCCATTTCGCAGCATTGTGGATAGTGAGGCAGCTTTTTTACGAAAACTTCAGAGCGTCGCAATCCGGAAGGCGATTGGAACCGCAACAGATCCGCAGGCCGTCGCTCGCACATCCGCCACGTTCCGGCTTCACATCCCAGCGGGTGCAGCCAGGCAGGCCGCCGGCTCATAAGCAGCGCATTGTGTCGACACAGCCGCTCGTGCCGCGCCTCTGCCTCCCCCCTCCCCCACCACATGCCGCTGCAGCATTCGCTCTGCCTTGTAGCCACTATCTCCGTCGCTACGTTTTCATCATTGCGCGCGTTCCCCTAATCTCGGCTATCGCTGGGAGAATTCCGAACTGCCGGCTTCCACCCAACTGGCAAAACGACGCCCCGGCAGCTAAAACCGTCATTGCCAGTGTGTTGTCATCAATGTGACATCCATGGTGCCGGCCTGAATAACATTAGCGCTCCAGCAATGTTGCCCTGGCGTGCCAGTAGGCTGGCAAGGCAGGCGCTATTATCTATTCGCACGACGCACTGGAGCCCAATCTGGCGTATACGATATCGCGCCGATTTGCTTCATCCACAGTTACACTATCAACCAGAACAATTGTTATTTTACTCCTGCCACTGCTGCTCCCAGCGAACAAACTTAATCCTGTCTGATGAGGGTCCCTCTTAATACAAACTTATTCCTGTCCCACTTAATACAACCATTATACACACATTTTGAAATGGCGTTATTGATTTTTGACTCGCAGGAATAACCTTGCCGTTCCGTGAAAACTGAAAACTATACAACAGTCACCACAGACGCTTTCGAGCTATTGCTTCATTAACTTCCACAATCGTCATATTTTTTTATCATGTTCCTTCACATCCGCCACAAACCACACTACCAATATTCCAATTTCACCTTTATTTTAATATTTACAACTTAATGTAGACCGTCACCGAAACAACTTCAAATAACATGCGTTGAATAATAGCCCACTACCAGCGGCATTGAATTTTACATCACAGCACTGGCCTCTGCCTCTATCGCATGATTATCGTCCCGATGTTCCCGTTGCAAACACGCGTCCCACTTTTGCGTAACACAGCCACCACCATCCCCGACGCCGCGCCGCCGAGCCGGGTCGGGCCCCTCCCGCGCTGCCTTCGCAGCGAGGTGCGGCACAATGCGCTCATCTGCAAGTCGATGAGCGGCCGCGGGGGCTCCGGGTTCGAAGCTTCGGCGCGCGGTCGCCGCAGGCGGGCAAGAAGTTACAGAGCCAGCCGCTGGGAGCGCTGTTGCGCGTGGCCTGGCGTGATTACACGGGGATTAGCCGTTAGCCGCCGCCGCCTCCGCCTCTGCCGCCGCCAACGCAGTCGCCATCGCCGCCTCTTTCTCCGCCGCCACTCCGTTCAGCCTCCGTCGAACCATCTCTACCGTCTATTTGCAGCCAAGCTAGCACGGTTCTGGCCATCGTCGTGTTACTTACGCTACCATTTCACCCGCTACCTACAACTCTAACGTCTCCATTCTCACTGTCTTCGATACTAACACCCACACAGCCACATCGCCGCCACCTTCTTCTCCTTCGCGATCCCTTTGCCTGCGCCATCTCATTGCCTCAGACATCCCTTTGCCTCAGACAGCCCTTTGCCTCAGACAGCCCTTTGCCTCAGACATCCCTTTGCCTCAGACATCCCTTTGCCTCAGACATCCCCTTTCCCTCCATCCCATTGCCTCCAACAGCCCTTTGCCTTCTACATCTCTTTGTCTCCGACATCCCAGTTTTTTCTGTCCTTGCCAATGCCTCAGCCAACCCACCTTATCCCATACCACATTCGATACCCTCTCCTCTTCCGACACTCCGGCTCTCCCAGTAGCCATTGCCCCTCTGTCTCGTGCCTCTTCACCACCGTTTGGGGCGGTGTGGTTCCAAAGGCAGCAAGGCGGCGAGGCAATCGGGGTGTGAGGGGGACGGCAGCGAGAGAGGACAAAGAGGAGATCGGGGTTGCGCGGTGGGGGG
>BOPP01000112.1:2328936-2354295 GCA_017312745.1 Gryllus bimaculatus | reverse complement strand
CGAATGCGGCGAGGCGTGCCTCGCATCCGCCGGGTTTCGCCCACCGCCGCCGCCCGGGCGTTCGCTCCAATGCTCACTCGACTACGCGCGCGCCCGCCAACTCGCTTATACTGCGCTGTTCGCTATTTGCTGCACACTCCACGCCTCGTCAACACAGTAAAAGAGTTTACTGCTGGCTAACGCTATCCCCATCACTCGTTTCTCGCTTTTCTATTCGAATATTCACCACAGAATCTCCTCTCCTAAAACCTACTGTACTCTGGATGCTGATTGGTTGCTTTTATTGTCGCCTTTCAGAACATATTTTTAACCCTCAACACACGACCAGTTGCGTTTCTTAAAAGTATCTCCCCTCACCCACTTTGCTTCCTCTTCTCTGTTCTCTTGCCTACGCACCTCCTCTACGCGCTTTATCCAGCTTGCCTGCTCAGTCTGAAATTCGCTCGTATTTCCGCCTCCACTTCGATTTTTCCACGCGTTCCCTTCTATCATCGCTCGCCAGCTGGCCATCTCCTTCCACCCTTTCCCTCAGCCATTCACCCGCCCATCCTCCCGCCACCAGGCGCTCCGACGCTACCATCTTCCGCCTCGCCTGCCGATCTGTCACCTCCACCGCTCGCCCGATGCCGACGACGAGCGGTACCGCGCCCCGCCGAGCGGGCCTGCCGCGGTCACAAGCAGTGGCGACCCGGCGCGCGCTAGGCCGCGCACGCCGGCTCTTCACGCGGCAAGCGGCTTTCGCGCGCCCGGGGACGGACGGCCAACGGACGGGCGAACGGCTAATTGTATCGCTCATCATAAGCCATGAGCCGTCGCCCGGCGACGGACAGCCTTCTTCCCGCGCATCCATACGCATGGCCTGCGTGACGGGCAGCGCGAGGCCGGCGGCGGCGGCGGCCGGCGGCTGTGGAAAACTGACACGGACGGGGTGGCCGCCCTGCATTCCGGTCGAGCCGCCCCCCCGCTTCCAACCTATCGACATTGGGCGAGGACGGCGAGGGCAATCATGACGCCGAGGGTCGGACGCATTCGAGAGTTCAACCCTCATTGCTCTTTCCCCCTCTACGCGGCCGTAAGCGTTGCCCAAGCACCTCTCGCAACCTCTCTTTGCGGCTTTAATAGCATTACGGCAATTCACAAGAACCATCAACTATGCGCAATGAAATCCTAGTATTTAATACACAAATTGTTTTCAATTAAGTTGCCCGAATACGTAAAAATTCTTCTTTCCTTGTTATGATGTTACATTGCTATCAAAGCGTTGTTAGAGCCGACAAGTTGGATCCCCTTTTGATTAACTTATTTACATACGATATATTGACCTATTAATAACTAGCACTACAAAGAGAATCAAATTATACATTAACCGAGAACAAATGCTTAGAGAGGTTCTTCTCGCAAAGCGCCGTTGCAACAATCTCCAAATTCCGTATGAGCATTTGTGATTGTGAGTTTCAGCAGTGTATTTTCACACTTGTACGTGTTTAATGTTAACAAGAAAGTATTCCCATTGGATTTGATATTCATGTCGTACTCACGGAGCGGCAATAAAATTCAATAATGACAAAGATTTTAAAAAATCATTCAGAATTTTTAGGTTTCTAGGTTTTGAAAGGTGTCTCTAAGGAATTATACCACAAAGCATTATGTTGGAACGAATTCTGAATATTCATCATTAACAAAATATGGAGTTATTCAACACAGCTACCTTCACTTTTTTAGTTTCAGGTTTGATTACGCACATAGATCTCACGAACAATAAACATAATATCATTTTATACATCCAAGTTCGTTAGACATAAAACGAGCAAAGTAAATTTCTTGTGTAGAGAAGAAAATTCACTCATTTCAAATACCTTGTTTGATTATCATGCATTAGAAGCACTCAACAAAAGGCCATTCTAATTCTTCTTGTAGTATAATAACATTCCACGAGTTAATGACCCTCCTGCGATTTCGTACTTCTAAACGAATGACAATCAAAGTAGTTTTTTCCAGGAATCTTCGCTTGCAGGATAAATGCGAAACAGAATGTCAATCATAAGCAGAGCGACCTACTTACAGGATATCGATTACCT
This sequence comes from Gryllus bimaculatus, assembly GCA_017312745.1. Lineage (NCBI taxonomy): Eukaryota > Metazoa > Arthropoda > Insecta > Orthoptera > Gryllidae > Gryllus > Gryllus bimaculatus. Next base: position 2,352,217 of record BOPP01000112.1, on the reverse strand, counting down.
TGACAGAACGCCGAGTGTGCCTGCGCGTATCTAACGCCCGCCTGATACAAATAATCGATGCCCAGAACACCTTAAAAGGGAAACCGAGTCTCATGAGAGACATTCAAGAGCCACTCTCGCTTGCTTATCAACAATTCACTCCAGACGTGTCCCCTCGCCCAAAGAAACTAATTTGCCGTCCCATTAAACGTCCGTTGTATTTCTTTCCGCCGTTTTGCCCTCCGCTTCTTGCGCGAAGGTACGAAGAGCTTAGGTGTAGGTCATGACTGGGAGCATGTTTTCCAAAACAGAGCAAAAAAAAATAGATGGTGACATAGTTTAAATGACTCTTTTCATCTTCCGTGTTTCTGGAATGTAGTTCTTGTCTAATGCTTTCCTTTTGATCAAGTCTTGAGATACTCCTAACTGGACGGTCCCCTCGTACATCCAAGGCAGCTACCTTTAATTCTTTCACCCCTCAGCTTTAATTACGATTGTAAAGCAAAGCGGGATAAGGAGAAGCCTCTTTCAATAGCTCAAAGATATCGTCAGTGCCATAAAGTGTAATAATACAAACCCAGCATGGAATTCAATGACTTCATGCATTAGCATTGTGTAAGACGAGGATAAAATAATTTACAAGATGCCCCAGTAACGAAATGTCACAAAGCGCAAACTGCTCTCTGCATTCTCAACGAACAGTTCATACAATACACATTTTTATTAAAACTAAATTATTTCACAAGCATGTGTTTTCTACTCACATTAATGATAACCCTTTTTCACTATTTCATTACTAAAAGCAACACAAAGGGTAAATGTTTAAATTGGACAAAAATGAACACGAAAGTACAAAGACGTAGATGTCAACCATTTCCATCGAGAAGTCGGTGACCAGACAAAATTTAATTACGTAAGTCCATTTCATTGTTAACAAATGTATTCAATTTGAATTGCTTCAAAACCTCAAACACCAATATCCACCCTTCCACAACTATTTTGAGCACGCTATATTTTCTATCACTATAATTTATCTTGCCGGATCCCATTAAAAAAAACCAACCCACAAAACATTAGTAATGTTAGAGCATTTATAAAAAATACTAAAATCATATCTCACTATTATCCTTCATTCCACTCTTAAGAACATATGCTTCCTATAAAATTTCTATATGTAATGATTAGGATCACAGTTTTGTAGAAACCGTTATTCTTACTTATAAAATTGTGCTGTCTTTGAACCATATCTTCAATTTTGTTTTCCACTATACAACATACTTAAATTACCGAGCAAGCATTTGCCATCCGGTTCATCTAGTTGTATGGATTTAACTGAATGATAAAAGAGATAAAGTTTTTATACAATGTTGCTAGCTAAATTCTTGCTAATGAACAAATCGAAATACAGCTTGTTGTAATGGAACACTCATCAACTGAACAAATTTCTAGGATTTGTTCATCGCCAAGCCAACGAATGTGCCACTCATGGGTAACCACGGATGTTAAAACAAGAACATGGCGAGAATGATACGGCTGCCTCCGCCCACTGAGAGCAGAATAAAACATGCTCGCATCCGCTGCTTAAAACCATTTCGAAAACTCTTCGACGTCGCACGCCCTCCGCGCCGCGAAGCGCAAGGGCGGAACAACGAACACGCCCGCGGGCCGCGCTTCCGCCCGCCAAAAGACCACCCCACCACGCACTTAGACCACCCTAACCTCTCATTGCAGCCTCTCCTCCCAGCCCAACCCTAGCACGCCAAAAGCTCCTCCACGCCTCCTAACTCACTTGCCCAAGTCACTCTCGGTTAAGGCATTCTGGATCTTCTGCCGCTATTCCTCCCCCCCCCCCGTCCAACACATCTTTCCAGATATCTCTTCAAATTGTCAACATTCTCACCTCTGAGTTAGCATTTCCTGTCTACCTGCATCGATCGTCTTCTCTTCACTTGACCAACTGTTTTGTCTGACGCCATGTTTCAACCCACTCACCGCTTCCTCTCTCACTCATGGAATTTCGCTGAGAACGTCTACCTGGATATGCGTCGCCCCCCTCTAAACCATCCCCCCTCAACACACACTCACTGGCACACGACCTATATCTTGACTACCAATCTACCTTCCCGTGATTCGTTCACTCTAAACTCTCACACATCTTTCCCACATTTTTCGGCATCGTTCACATCAAGTGTCCACCTCCGCGGCCCATATTGCGATCTCGCCCATTAGGCAATCTTGATCACCGCTCGATCTACGGCGGTCGTCTGAACGCTCACATCCCACCTCCCACGCGCCTCCCTGCAGTGCCGGCCGCATGTTATCAGCGACCGCGGCGGTCTCAGCGCCGCCGCGCCGACGCCCACATCAGAGCGCTAATTACGAGACGACGCATCGCCGCGGAAATTTCGTGCGCGAGAGGAAGGAGGCGACACACCGCTCGCGAATGCGTCGCGACTGGAATACGGCAACGCCCACGGACTAACCAACGCGTTTAGTGAGAACATTAAGTAATTATATCAATTTTTTACGATGTCTGTTGTAAATAGATATTTTCTAGAGCAGATTTTATTTTGGGTTAATAACGATGGTATAAATAATAATTGATAAAAATGATGACCTTTTTCGAAATACATCTTAAACTTAGCAGTAATTACTGTCGACGAATGTATCGTACGGCTGGCTAACCCTATCGCCCATCCACTCGTTCTCGCTTTTCTATTCGAATATTCACCACAGACTCTCCTACTCCTACAGAAACCTACTGTAGCTCTTGGATGCTGATTGGTTGCTTTATGTTGTCCGCTTTCAGAACATATTTTTACCCTCTCAACACACGACCGTTTGCGTTCTTAAAAGTATCTCCCCTCACCCACTTTTGCTTCCTCTTCTCTGTTCTCTTGCCTGCGCAACCTCCCTCTACGCGCTTATCAGCTTGCCCTGCTCAGTCTGAAATTCGACTCGTATTTCCGCCTTTCCACTTCGATTTTTTTCCATTGCGCGTTTCCCTTCTATCATCGCTCAGCCAGCTGGCCATCTCCTATCCACCCTGTTGCCCCTCAGCCATGTCACCCGCCCATCTCCCGCCACCAGGCGCTCACCGACGGCTACCATCTTGCCGCCTCGCCTGCGATTGGTCACCTCCACCGCTCGCCCCGATTGAACGCGACTGACGAGCGGTCCGCGCCTCCGCCGAGCCGGGCCTGCGGGTCAGAGCAGTGGCGACCCGGCGCGCGCGTAGGCCGGGCACGCCGGCTCTTCACGGGCCAAGCGGCTTCGCCGCCGCCCGGCGGACGGACGCCCAACGGACGGCGAACGCTAATGTATCGCTCATCATAAGCCATGAGCCGTCGCCCGGCGACGGACAGCCTTCCTCCCGCGCATCCAATAACGCATGGCTGCTGATCGGCAGCGCGAGGGCGGCGGCGGCGGCGGTGTGGAAAACTGACCACGGCGCGGGGCCGCCGCTGCACCGTCGAGCCGCCCCCCGACTCCAACCTATCGACATTGGGCGAAGACGGCGAGGGACAATCTGAGCTCGAGGGTCGACGCATTCGAGAGTCAACCCTCATGCCGTTTCCCGCACTCTACGCGGCCGTAAGCGTTTTGCCCAAGCACCTCTCGCAACCTCTCTTTTGGCGTTTTTAAAGCATTACGGTCAATTCACAAGAACCATCAACTATGCAATGAAATCAGTATTTAACTACGACAAATTGTTTTCAATTAAGTTGCCGAATACGTAAAAATTAACTTCTTTCCCTTGTTATAGAATGGTTACATGCTATCAAAACGTTGTTCGAGCCGATCATGTTGATCCCCTTTATGATTAACTCATCATTACATACGACTTAATGACCCTTTATAACCTAGACTACAAAGAATCAAATTATAATTCAACTCGGAACAAGATCTGTAGAGAGTTTTTCGCAAAGCGCCGTGCAACAATCCCAAATTCCGTATGAGCTTGTGATTGTGATTTCAGGCAATGTATTTTTCAACCTTGTAGTGTTTAATGTTAACAAGAAAGTTATTCCCATTGATATTGAGATTAATGTCGTACTCACGGAGCGGCAATAAAATCAATAATAACAAAATTAAAAAAATCATTCAGAATCTTTTAGGTTTCTAGGTTTTGAAAGTGGCTCTAAGGAACTAATCCACAAAGATTATGTTGGAACGAACTCGAATATATCAGTAACAAAATATGGAGTTATTCCACAGCTACCTTCACTGTTTTAGTTTCAGGTTTGATTACGCCATAGATCTCGACGAAGCAATATAACTATAATATCATCTTTACATCAAGTCGTTAGCATAAAACGAGCAAAGTAAATGTTCTTGTGTACAGAAGAAAAATTCACCTCATGCAATATACCTTTATCGTGATTATCATGCATTAGAAGCACTCAACAAAAGGACCCATTCTAATTCTCTCTGTAGTATAATAACATTCCACGGTTAATGACTCCTCCTCGATTTCGCTACTGTCAAACCGAATGAACAATCAAAGTGTTTTTCCAGGAATCTTTCGGCTGCAGGAAAATGCGAACGCAAGAACATGTCAATCATTAGAAGCAGAGCGACCTACTTACAGGAATCGATACCTTACAGAACGCCGAGTGTGCCTGCGCGTCTTAACGCCCGCCGATGACAAATAATCGATGGCCCAGAACGCCTTAAAAGGGAAACCGAGTCTCATGAGAGACATTCAAGAGCCACTCTCGCTTGGGTTATCAACAATTCACTCCAGACGTGTCCCCTCGCCCAAAGAAACTAATTTGCCGGTCCCATTAAACGTCGTTTATTCTCTTTCGCCGTTTTGCCCCCGCTCTTGCGCGAAGGTACGTTAAGAGCTAGGTGTAGTTCATGACTGGGAGCATGTCCAAAACAGAGAAAAAAAATAGATGGTGACATAGTTAAATGAGCTCTTTTCATCTTCGTGTTTCTGGAAATGTAGTTCTGTCTATGCTTTCTTTGATCACTTGAGATACTCCTAACTGGACGGTCCCCTCGTAACAGTCCAAGGCAGCTACCTTTATTTTCACACCCTCATTCTTTAATTACGGATTGTGAAAGCAAAGCGGAATAAGGATGAAGACCTCTTTCAATACTCAAAGATATCTGTCAGTGCCAGAAAGTGTCAAATACAAAACCCAGCATGGAATCAAATGACTCATTGCATTAGCATTGTGTAGACGATGGATAAAATAATTACAAGATGCGCAGTACACGAAGATGTCACAAGCGCAAACTGCTCTTGATTCTCACGAAAGTTATACAATAACACATTTATTATAAACTAAATTATTTCACAAGCATGTGTTTTCTAACTCACATTAATTGATAACCCTTTTCACATATTTATTACTAAAAGCAACACAAAGGGTAAATGTTTAATTGGACAAAAATAGAACACGAAAGTACAAGAGCGTAGTATGTCAACCATTTCATCGAGAAGTCGGGACAAGACAAAATTTAATTACGTAATCCATTCTTGTTAACAGTGTATTCAATTGAAATCTGCTCAAAAACCTCTACACCACATATCACCCTTCCCACAACGATTTTGAGGCTACGCTATATTTTCTATCACTATAATTTTATCTTGCCGGATCCACATTAAAAAAACAACCACAAAACATTAGTAATGTTAAGCATTTATAAAATACTAAAATCATATCTCACTATTATCCTTCATTCCACTCTTAAGAACATATGCTTCCTATAAAATTTCTATATGTAATGATTAGGATCACAGTTTTGTAGAAACCGTTATTCTTACTTATAAAATTGTGCTGTCTTTGAACCATATCTTCAATTTTGTTTTCCACTATACAACATACTTAAATTACCGAGCAAGCATTTGCCATCCGGTTCATCTAGTTGTATGGATTTAACTGAATGATAAAAGAGATAAAGTTTTTATACAATGTTGCTAGCTAAATTCTTGCTAATGAACAAATCGAAATACAGCTTGTTGTAATGGAACACTCATCAACTGAACAAATTTCTAGGATTTGTTCATCGCCAAGCCAACGAATGTGCCACTCATGGGTAACCACGGATGTTAAAACAAGAACATGGCGAGAATGATACGGCTGCCTCCGCCCACTGAGAGCAGAATAAAACATGCTCGCATCCGCTGCTTAAAACCATTTCGAAAACTCTTCGACGTCGCACGCCCTCCGCGCCGCGAAGCGCAAGGGCGGAACAACGAACACGCCCGCGGGCCGCGCTTCCGCCCGCCAAAAGACCACCCCACCACGCACTTAGACCACCCTAACCTCTCATTGCAGCCTCTCCTCCCAGCCCAACCCTAGCACGCCAAAAGCTCCTCCACGCCTCCTAACTCACTTGCCCAAGTCACTCTCGGTTAAGGCATTCTGGATCTTCTGCCGCTATTCCTCCCCCCCCCCCGCCAACACATCTTTCCAGATATCTCTTCAAATTTGTCAACAATTCTCACCTCTGAGTTAGATTTCCTGTTCTACCTGACAATCGTCTTCTCGTCACTTGCCAACTGTTTTGTCTGACCCATGTTTCAACCCACTCACCGCTTCCTCTCTCACTCATGAATTCGCGAGAACGTCTACCTGGATATTCGTCGCCCCCCTCGTAAACCATCCCCCCTCAACACACTCACTGGCGACACGACCGTATATTTGACTACCAATCTACCTTCCCGTGGATTCGTTCACTCATAAACTCTCCACACATCTTTCCCAACATTTTTCTCGGCATCTTTCACATCAAGTGTCGCACCTCGCGCGGCCAATTCGCGTCTCGCCCATTAGCACATTTGATCACGCTCCGATCTACGGGGCGGTCGCTGAACGCTCACATCCCACCTCCCACGCGCCTCCCTGAGTGCCGGCCGCATGTTTCAGCACCGCGGGGTTCCAGCGCCGGCCGCGCCGACGGCCCAATCAGAGCGCTAATTACGGGACGCCATCGCCGCGGAAAATGTGCGGTGCGCGGAGGGAGGAAGGCGACACACGCTCCGCGATGCGATGCGATGCGATGCGATGGAATACGGCACGCCCACGACTCACCAAGCATTTGTGAGAACATTAAGAATTATATCAATTTCTTTTAGATTTCTGTTGTAAATAGATATTTTTGCTAGGAGAAATTTTTATATTTGTGTAATAACGATGAGATAAATAATAATTGTAAAATGATACTTTTTCGATGAACATCTAAACTTAGAGTAATACTGTCGACGATGTATCTACGTGTGTATGTATATGTGGGATACTACTTACATGTAGTGCAATAGTGGATATACGTATGCATATATGGTAGAGTGTATGTTGTGTATGAATGTATTCGAACAATTATACGTACGTGTAGACTTGTATGTATGAAGATGTGTGTGAAGACGTGTGTATGAAGTTGTGTTTACATACATTATGTACGTATATATACCATTATATATAAATGTGTGTAAGCATGAAAGTGTTTATGTAGATTCCTTTAAAACAAGGGTCATTTTAGGAGACAAATACTTGAACATTCTGCTCATAATATTAGCAATAAATAATTTCATTACCATTTTGACCATAGAAGTATAGATTTCGTGTCGAGAAAATATTTCTGGAAATTTACACATTTCGTCATAATCCATTTGCCACTCTCTGAAGATCCACTGGCACACAGATCACAATGGTGAATATTTGCAAGACTCCAAGCTCAGAAGAAGGCTTGAGAAATCATTTACAAACAGAGTATGCATTGCATGTCTCACGGCCGTCTGGCAAGGTAGGGCGGATAACAATTACGCGCGTGCTTTGTCATAATATGCTCGTCAATTTTCTAATTTGTACTTTTTGCATTATAAGTTGAAAATTTGTTTTCTTCCAATACGAGTACTTATAAACAATGTAGGGCTTCGACTCACTTTAAGAAGAATCTTCTGGACGTTTTTGATAAAAAAAAATTGAAAAGTGACTTCGTTGTGCAAAAACGAAGCTTTTCTCACCAAATGTGAAGAGAAGCATTTGGTCATATAATTTACAAGTGGTATTTTTTCATCAGAAATGACTTAACTTTATATTATTATTGTTTATATTTCTATTCTTATTTAGTTATATTTAAATATCAAACATAGACTAATTAGGGGAAATTTAATTGAATTGATACTGTGTTTTTAAACAAAACAATAACGTATTAAATGAAACTAGGCTCAAAAATAGTTTCAATACATTACAAAAACTATGAAGGGACAGAGAGCGAAAGGGAGAGAGAAAGAGGGAAAATCAGAGAGAGAGAGAGAGAGAGAGAGAGAGAGAGAGAGTAGGTATCAATTTCACTCTCATATGGAGAAAATGAATGAAATTGCGTTACAAATTCTGTACATTTTGCTTCAACCTCAAAAGGCTTTTTGAAGGCATTATTTAAACACCAGAGGAGGATGTAGGGAAATAAACGCATGATATATTTCCCCAGTTTGAAGTTAAATACACGAGTTTTTGTTTCTATTAAAAGCACACAAAAACAAACCAAAAAATTCAGTTAAAAATATTAGCTTCCAATATTCTCCAACAGGGAATGAATCTATTTCCAATAATTAAGAGGACGATCACGTATCAGAGCTTCAGAAACTCACATTAAAACAACCACTTCCCTGTAAAAAACACACGCATCGCGAAGCAAAACTTGCAGCGAAATTATAAGCCGTCGGGAGGTAAAATAACAGAAAAGTCCCATCGAAAAAAAAATCGTTAATGCCGACTCGGTTCGGAAATTAAATCAGATTAAGCGGACCCACTCCCAAACCACCTCCCGGCAGCCTGGAGCCGTTCCCACCCCTTCTACCCTGCCTCATCCCGCCGAGCACCGAGGCGCGCTCGCGCGGCCGCGCAGGGAACTGCGAACTCGTAGGCCCGAGCCAATCAGTGGCTCGAACGGAGAAACAAAAACCTCGCGCGCCCCCGGCGTTCAAAGCGGCGACGGCGCAACTACCCTCGTGGATTCTCGCGGGCCTTGCCCTTCGCACCCGCGTCGTCTACAAAAACCGGGGAGTGGGGGGGAGGGAGGCGCAGCTTTTTATCGGGTTCTTCATTACGCATTTATCGCCCGTCATGAAATTCTGAATTTTAAAGAGCGCGTGAGCGTAAAAACCGAGCGGGATTCAAGATGCAAAGCCGCGCGCGCCGCGTACGCCAGCCCGCAGCTGCGCGGTCGCGCGTCTCTCTTTTTTGTCGCTGCGTCCTTGTCTGGGCCAGTCGCGCTGAGCCGGCGGCGCCACCGTCGCGCTGCCGAGAGAGGGTCGGTGCCGAAATGCCAAGAATTTCGAATTCCGGGAAATTTTCCTTTCTTTGTGCCATTCGTCTGAACCTTTAAAACATTTGCTTTTTAAAACAGGCGTCGGTAATAATAATGTATGAGAGATCCTCGATATCCAGGAAGTATATTTTTTTCGTACGTGGAAATACAGATAAAAATTATTTTTAGAGAAAACGGGGTAGACGCTTGTAAACACAATGTTTTCTGCAAACGCTCAATGAAAAGTAATTATATTTCTCGCAGAGCTTAACTAGTCTCCTTGTTCTGTTTGTATTTTTGCACGTATATCTAGAGATCTTGTAGATGAGAATATGAATTATTTGAAGTCTCACATATTTAAGGTTTTTAGGAATATATTTTTTCTGGATTTTTTAATATTTTTCCCATGAGCATTAAATATATATTTTAAATACTCAATTAATTTTCAAATCTATTCACAAACGTTTTGAAGTAATGAACCCATCGATCCCTCAGACATGTATTTGTCACGCGTAAGAGTCAGCATGAATATTTGAGATCACACACTAGTTTGTTAATTCACCAGCAGCGTTCTAATACCAGCTTCAAGCGCGACAACGTGGATTTAATCGACCTATTGCCATCATAAGGAAGGATCCCTCTTCCAGGACGACCAATCAGGAATACGGCCGAGATACGGACGCAGAGGTCGTAACCCGGAGGGTCGCGCCGTTACGCTCAGAGCGTCGTAAAATCTCCACTACCCCTCCCATCCACCGTAAGGAATTACTCACCGAAACGTTCTTCTACCATATCTCTATTTCCCACCGGAACCGTGTACATTTGTACTTCTACATTTAGACAACTAGCACTCAATTCTCTGTAGGGTATTCTCTACCTAAATTGCATTATTGTTTCTAAATTTGGAAGCTCCCAAAACAATGCGAAAATCGTGTTTCAATTACGTGATAAAAGACTAAGATTTTAACGAGATGTTCGAGGAATTGGAGAGAAGAAAGACGGTGAGAGAACTACGAGACTAGCTTTGAAAACTATTATTTCATCGCTTCCAACGGAAAAAAGGGGTACGAAAAGAAAGAGTACACTAGACATCACTTCTCTAAAGAGGAGAAGTTATTCTGCCGCTATCATTACGACTCTGTGAGTCATTGGAAAGTACTGAAAACGAAAGTTCATCATTAAAGCAGAATAATTAACATTAGAAGTGATAATGGGGGTGGCGATATACTGAATAGAAATAACAAATGGATAACTGACATTGTAGGGAATACAAAGTCTCAGGAGGGAAATAACGGAGGGCCACTGAGTTACGCCCCTGTAATTCAGAACATCACATGCATTCGAAAAAAACAACAACAAAAACCATTATCATTATTATTATTATTATTACGATTATTATGCTTATTTCGATTATTATTATTATTATTATTATTATTATTATTATTATTATTATTATTATTATTATTAGGGAATGAAATTTATTGTAATAAAAAAGTAAAAAATGGACATACATTTATCTATTTTTTTCCAAAATATGTAGGAAAAAATAGACAATATGAAAAAATATTATATAATTTAAAATTCCTCTATATATGCATTTTACGATCACAAAAAGTGATCGATCGGTCTTATCATGTATTTGGAGAGAATGAAAGAAAGTTCTTCCTATACTGAAGTAATTGTACAGTAGTTTCTTTCGCCATATAAATAACGTTCGCCGTATGTTCACTGTTTACGAGGAGATGGTGCTCAAGAGAATAGTATAGTACCGTGCTGTATATGATGGATCTCTTATTATTATTATTATTATTATTATTATTATTATTATTATTATTATTATTATTATTATTATTATTATATTGACGATAATAAATGAAAAGCAGTATTCTCCCATTAAAAAAACGCTTAAAAGAAGAGACAAGGATTTGTTGTTGTCTGGTTAGAAATTTAGAAAATCGTGGCATAGGAAAATGTGTATTGCGAATAATCGAAGTTCCAAGAGATGAAAGAGACTATATTATAGACATGCAATACATAATGTTAAGGAGAAAATATAATTAATGGTAAAATATATTTCAAAGAGAATCATGTTATTTGCCGAAATCACATGAAATAGTGATGATCAAAGGCAAGAAGACTGAACGATTTAGCAACTCGAACGTTAAATCAAACAATTACATGTTAGAAGGTGTAATGTATATGTAATATCCTTACAAAACCCGTTAACACTGCAGAATTTCGCCACATACCCAACAATTATATTTACTAACTAAACGTTACCCAGTTTGCACATGATAAATGTCAGTTTAGTCACTAAAAGATCTATACACATTTTTTGAGAGTATGGGGAGAGAGAAAGGGAAATATCCTTTGGTGCGTGGCTTATATTGAACCACAAGACAATTCTGAACTAAAACGGTTTCCATAATTAAACCGAATATCAAGCTAAGTTAAGGAATGCAGAGTCCAAGAAAAAGTGCGCAGTTTCCACTTCTGTCCCATAGTAAGTTAAAACACAGTCTTGACCCTTTTTTGACGTTAAACGTGAACGCTGATATGTGAAAAAATAAGTAATAATGTCCAGTCTACAACTTTATAATTAAAAATGGTAAAATACGGTGATTCATGGAAGCTATGAGGAAGGCTGAAATCTTATTTTTACTCGCACCGAAAGCAAAAATACATTATACTTATCGACACATTTATGTAACTTATTAGTCGGAGAGTTAAATCATTGCAAAATCATGAGTGTCCCCATCTCGGGGAGGCCCGCCCCAAGGGGCCGACAGGCGCGGAGCCCACCTGCGGCCCGGCGACCGACGTGCTCCTGGCGGAGGGCGCGCGGAACGGCTGACCCGGCGCTGCCGCAGCTCCCCCTGCGGACCGCCCACGAGGTCTTGTCGCAATTAACAGCTCGCAAGCGCAATCAGGTGCGTGCGTCCGGCGCGCCCGCGGGAACCGTTTGGGGCGAGCGCGGGGGCGGAGGATGCAACGCAGCGCCGGGCGTGGGAACGGTGCGGGCGCGATGTGCGCGGCGGGGGCAGGGCTTCTTGGCGCAGATGTACAACTGGTGAGCGACGGGTCGCGGGGCGGGGAGTAAGAGGTAGTGGTGACAGAAGTAGCAGTTCCGGAGGCGAGGAGCGGGCAAGTAGACCGCAGCTACGGAGTGATTTAATCATTACATAGCTGTGGCGAGGCGTGGCGGTGGCGGGGTGGCGTGGGCGGTGGCGGTGGCGGTGGGCGGTGGCGGTGCGGTGGCGGAGGTGGCGGCGGCGGTGGGTGTGGATGCGGGGGTGGCGGTGGCGGTTGCGTGCGGTGACGGCGGGTGGCGGGTGGCGGTAGTGGTCGGTGGCGGTGGCTGGTGGCCGGTGGCGGTGGCGGTTGCGTGTTTGACGTGAGTGAGGTGCGGTGCGCGGTGGCGGTGGCGGTGGCGGTGGCGGTGGCGGTGGCGGTGGCGGTGCATCGGTGGGCGTGGACGGTGGGGACGTGACGTTGCGGGTGCGGTGGGTGAATGCGGTGCGGTGACGGTACGTGGCTGAGCTCGTTGGGTGGGGGGCGGTGGCGAATGGCGGTGTTGGCTGTGGTGGCGGTGGTGGTCATGAGGCCGATAAGAATGGTGCTGGTGAAAGTCACATGCGCGAGCGGTGGAGAGAAGTGGAATGTAAGGATTAATGGAACATATGCTATTAGCTTAGGCTCGGAGATGTAATTAGGTTAAAATATTTACCGACTTCGGATTTTTAAATTACTAAAAAATAATTTAACTTAAGGAGACACTTGTATTGAGGGTCTATCATCTAACTGTAGTTACAAATTATATTCAATACAGAAAGGAAAGAGAATAAACTACTTGTTACGGCGTAGAAACGAGGAAAATAAATCTGCTAAGTAATTAAACAATGCAATGGCTAGTGGTTGGAGCAAAGAAGCACACTAACACTTTGTGATAAGCATCTGGCAACGTGTCGATCGCAGGAATATCAACAATCGAGTAAACTAAGCAAATCCAAGAGCCATAAATTGTTTTTATGTCAAAGCCCCAAACCGGATCATAACTCACAACTTGATGAACTAGTTCCTCACTTCAAAGTCAGATCCTGTGAGGTAATTCAAGTATAATGTCTCATCCGCGTCCCAACTGGAAACTCTCTTCCCTACTTCCAGTTCTCTAGTTCGCGACTAGTTTCCCAGGCAGTCACGCGAGCGGCGCTGCTTCATTGTACCACAGCACCGAGAAGTCCACAACTACCGGGACGGCGCGGGGAGGCACTCGGCAAAACTTCGCGCACGCCGACGACTGCGAGGACGAAGGCGAGGACGCCGGTGCGGACGTCAACGGCGTTAACGCCACGCCCGCCTCCGCCTTCGCCTCCCGGCCGCGCTTGAAATTCAGACGACGGCGCCGGGAATCTGGAGAAGAATCGTTCCGGCAAACTGTGGAGATGGAATAAATTATGTTCTCGGAACTTTCCGTCGGCGCCTTTCAAACGAGACCCGTTCACAGTTTGAGCAGCGGAACTCAACGCGCCGGGAACAACGAGCGAGGGAAACGGATAGCCGTCGCCCAAGCCGGTGTCGACATCGCGAATCGGCCGGGCGGCTTTGAGGGCCGCGCCTGTGACGTTCTGATTGCCCGCGATGTTGACGACCAGATTGAGCCCCGGCAACCGGGTTCCGCGCGACGTGGGCACACTGCAGAACAATGATGACCATTACGCGCCGTACGCGCGTATTACCGGACGGCAGGAGGGTGAGCGGACGGACGATCGCGCGCTCGAACGACGACGGCGCTGCGGCGTGTAGCGCGGCGCGGCGCGCGTTTACCGTCCGCCGACCAGTCGATACTGCACCTGTTTGGTTGATATCGCGCGAGGTCGAGGTTGGCCGAGTGCAAATACGCCTGTTGTAGTTGTTGTCAAGGTAACCACCTAGCAAACAACTCGCTCGAGTTAATATAGGAGGCCTGCTACACCGAATCGATACACGAATTTTTGTTTACAGTTATTTCGCATGCATAAAGACAACAGTAATATGCGGAACGCAATAAAGAGTTGCATGTGAGCAGCTTGTGAAGGTCTCGTCACGTGTCACGTGTATGTTTCATTAAATACGAACGAATATTTCTTACGAATATGTGAATGTTGCTAACTTTTCTATGACGTGACCAGACTATATTATTATTACTATTAGATTTGTGATTATATAACTATATGAAACACAGTTGCGGAAACTTAGTCATTCCTTAATTATATGAACGAAATTAACACGAACTAAAAATGCCCATCTATTTCTAGTGGAACCAAAGGGCGAAGTGTACAAAGCTTTCAACGAATACGAAGGAAACAGAAAAAGGAATACAGTGATGAATTGCAGAAGACAAAGAGAAACAATATACCCCACGGAATTTGAGATACAAGTGGTGCATGAAAGAAATTACGTGTTCTAAAGCGCAACAGTACATGCAATAAAAGTATATGAATAAATAGGTAAAATAAGGGGAGATTAAATTCTATGGTGGTAGCAGATATCATGTAGTAATCCATAGTATAGTAACGGAAATAATCTTGTGGTATGAGTAAATAATCCTATAGTAAAGAATTAACTTTTGTGGAGATTATTTCCTTTCCTATACTAAAGGTAGATTGTTGGCTGGAACGCTTTCAGATGTAAGGCTTATAAAATGCAAATAACGTCAATAAAACAACCCTATAAAAATGTAAAATGAATATCACGTTTCAAATGAAATAAGCCCAAACATCACGTTCAGAGACGATACACAAAAATGTTAACAAACCTCGCATATCTCTCATTTGAAAAGAAGATTAAAAAAATAGTACAGTTAAAATCGCCTAAGGACCCTCTTTCTCGTAGTCGCAAGACTGTCACGTAAATCAAATTTACGCAGATCAGTCAAACGCAATAACCAGACTGAAGAGAAGCAACACAATCAGGAAACATCATCGCGTAAAATATTTTTTTAATTCCGCAACCCGGACGAGGTTCAGAATTACTCTTCAAAAACTCCCAGACCGCGAGGGCTCAACGTGAATTTGATAACGTTCCCTGATTAAAACGGTATCCTCAGACCATAAATAGGGGTTGTGACGATGGAAATGGGGAAGCACTGAGGTGAATATAGAGTAGAAAACGACAGGGGGCAAGGAAGTGAAAATGCAGAACGTGGAATGCAGAGACAAGAGGAGGAAAGCGTCTATGAGTATCAAGATGATGAGTGAATATAAAAAAAAGATAACTGAAAGGGAAAGCTTATAAAATGTCCGTAAGTTGGAACAGAGAGGAAGATGGAGAAAGGAAACGAAAGGTCGATGATGCAAAGAACGCGAGGACTTATGTTTGGTGGGGGGAAAGGTGGTAAAAATAAAGGAAGCCAGGAGGGAGAGGGCGAGAAAAGGGCATGGACAGGGCACAAACGGAGGCAATGACAAGGGTACGGAAAACGAGGGCAGTGGCACGGACGAGGCCGAGTCTGAAGGCGAGGGCATAAGTGAAACGAGGTACGAACACTGAGGTGGAGTGGGGGCTGAATGAAAGCTAGCGGTAGGATGTAACGACTTCGGGAAGAACAGAGGAGAGAGTACTTTCCGGCTGCGCGCCACCGTTTTATCTCGTAGGAAGAAATTGTTTAATGTTCATTCGCAACTTTTTGAAGGGTGGAAAAATTACTGTCGGTTGCGGGGAACTGACGGGCAGATTGGCGCGGACGTTTGAAGCATAGCGGCGGCGGCGGCGGCAGAGGCGACGCATGTAATCATGTCTTGGCGAGCCACGCCTAATGAAAATGTTCACTTTCATCTCCGGGATACTTGACGCAGCGCCGCGCCGCCTGTTTGTCAATTGTCGCTAGGAATTTAATCTCCCATCTTGCCCGCACGCGGTATCCGCCGCCTCTAGAACCACTACCACAACCCGCCTCCCCAACAACACACACAACACATATTCCTCCCCCACAATCGTCCACACTCCTACGGACGCCACCGCACGGCCTACACAACCGCCGCGCCGCTACCGGTACCCGTCGCCGCCGCCGCTCGCGGAAAGTAATATCGGCGGGAGGGCGTGCACTGCGGCGGCGAGTGGCGGCGGCGACGGCGACGAGGTCGTTACGGCGCCAGCAGGGATTGGTCGGTGGGCGAGAGAACGAGACTTTGGCGCAAGGTGCAGATCAAAGGTAGCGGGATCCTCCGTCGCTCGCGCTGTGCCGCCTCTCGGAAATGGGTTCTCTCGGAGGAAGAGAGAAAGAGGGGGAAAAAAGTGGAGAGAAAAGGGGGGCGGGGGGGAGAAATTCGAAAACCGCTCGCCCCGACACCGCGCTCGACTTATTCGCCCCGTCTCGCCAGACCCTGCTCCGTCCGCCCCCGCGCCGCAGCCTCCGCCGCCGAGCGCGCAACCGGCGCCCCAAAGGAGTCTCTGATGCGCAAACGGTTCGATTTTCGAACACGAAGGTGGCGCAGCGGCGATGGTGGTGGCGATGGTGGGGGTGGCGGCGGTGGCGACGGCAACAGTAGAGAGGAGTCGCGCGACCCGATACGCGATGCGCGCCTCGCCCTGGCGAGTCCCCGAGGAGCGTTTAACACAAGGGCACCAGCAGAGCGGCGGCGGATGCTGCTCCGTGCATGGCAACGCACCGCTATTTCCACGGGGATTTAAGGATTCAGCTGCGTAAGATTTATGCGTAATTCCAGGCGCATAAATGATAGATTTACAGCCGCCAAGTTGTTAAAATCCAAGTAAATATGTAAGTTAATGAAGTTAAAGTGTAGTTGTGCAATAGTAACCCAGAATATTAGGTTATATGCATTATTGGCATAACAATGTACTCGAAAAAAGCAAAATAAGATTCAAAGAATTTCAGTATTGGGTGTGAAATTATAAAAATAAGAGCTTGAAAAGAAAGAGTGAAGTGATAAATTGTATGTGTCCTTGTTTTAAAATTTATCCCTTACTTATTACAAACCTATTAATGGTGGGTACAATGAATGAAATACGAGAAATGAGTGAGAAACATTTACGAGCATGATCTGTTGGTTGTCCATTGTCGTTGTTAGTCATCCATTGCTTTCCATAGAATGACAAAAGAAGAGAAACATGGTATTTGAACCGGCAGCCCTCTGTTTCGCAGGGTACAATGGGCCATTGTTTTAGCTACTGATACAAATCAGGAGGAAAATGCAATTTCCAGTATATTTCGGATAAAATATGGTAGTTTTATAAAATATGAATACCAATATTAGCAATAAAATTACTGCATAATATTTTTAAAAACTACACTTCTACTCAAAAGAACTTACTGATACGATGAATAATTTCTCTGTTAAAGTTTATATTGAACACTCATTTTTCACAGAGTGTAGTACAAAGTACGCCTATTAGTAGGCGCAACAATACTCACCACTACACTGCAAATGCGCTGCAAGGACTAAATCACCCTCCAATTGAATTTTACTTTCACGCGCTTTTTTCCCATTACAAAGGACACTTCTCTCCACATTCCGTCCATTAAAAGGAACATCCGTCGAGGTGTTTCTTAATCCAAATATAAACCACATTTCCGGCGCAGGCAAGTCGTCTTGCGCGACGTGATGCATTGCGGGACATCTTGGAGAAACTCGGCTGTACCTCAAGCTCGCCGCCCAGGCTCTCGGAAAAGAGGCCGAACGCGTGTGGAGCCTGAGCACGGTTGCGGTGACAGCCTGGATATTTTCCCACCGCCGCGCGCGCGCGAGGCGACAGAGAGAAAGAAAAAGAGCGAAAGAACGCAAAAGAGAGCGGAGAAAAAAGTATGCGGCGGCGCCAATCCTCACGCGTCCGGGATTAGGTCGGAGCTGAGAAAGGTAGAGGAAAATCGTTGAAAGGATTGAAAGAGGTCCGCGTTTTTAATTATGGTGCGGCATGTCTCCGTGGCCATCCTCCAAAGAGACAAATAACGTTTGCGCCTTTCGTTCGTATTTTCGGTTTTTTATATTAATATTACTGTTTTTTGTCTTCGATTTCTCGCAAAATAATACGCCGACTGACGGTCCTGGATGGCAAATGGCATCACAGCTCGTTAATTTGGTTCCGAGGCTGTGGGAAAGGAAAGTCGTTTCTGAATTAAAAATCACCTTCAACAGGGCGAAAGGAATACGACTTCACGGCCAGGATGAACGCCTACCCGCATTACATGAAAGCAGGACGCTCTTTATATCTCTAGTTCTTTGTAAACATGGTACTGTGAACACACAATTTATTTTCCAACGATTCATTGCAACAGTTCATTACTAAAACATACTCATCCAATAAATAATAATTAAGTGGTTTGTAAAAAGCATGAGTATTATGTAATTTGTAGCATTATATTAGGTAAATAAAAGCAATATAAAGTTGTTTCAAATTATAAAGTACGGAAGATTTCAATAATCAAAACATTCGTAATAGCAATGAATAAACATTTCCTGCACCTTATTTAATTTCGAGATTTTGACTTTAAGTATTACTTCAATTTTGACTTAAGTATTGAAATTATTAAAGGTAAGTACTACAAACACACTCTCACACACAAAGTATATCTGTGATTTTCGATTTTCAGCTTTTAAACTTTTTATTCGATTACTACAACGAATCTCATGACAAATTATTTGTTGTCTTTCTGTCCATCCGAACCGATTTAACTCAAAAATACTAAATGTACCAACATGAAATTTAAACATTTTATATATAGTACCTATAAAAGCAACTTAGTTTCGTTTTACCAAGGTATCCTCGACGGTTTCGAAGATATGATTTTGTTGTTGATATCCCTCCCTTTCCAATACATTGCTCCGCTTCGTACTCCTCTTGAGAAAAAAAGGGAGAGAACAGTATGTTCGGTGTGCCACCAAATCATTAGAACCTCTAGAGCGATTGTTCCGAAATTTGAGACGAATACTTTTGCGGGTCTAATAATGAAAAACAGCGTGATTGCGATTCGAAACTGTTACCTCAAAATGTTTCTAATATTCAGCAATCCCCAATCCATCTGGGATTCATTGTTGCCGGGCCTTGCCGTGTGACGCAGGGCGGGGCCGAGCAGAAGTGGACGTATCGCGCAGAGCTGGCGGAACGGGAGGGGCGGAAAGAGCAGACCGAGCGCAAGGAAAGCAAAGAACGGGAGAAGCAGAATAAGCAAAAAGAGAGAGACGAGTGGAAGACGCAAAAGAAACAAGGAGGAGACGCGCAGAGTGCGGAGGTGGAGAAAAAGTGACGTGTGGGCAAAAGGAATGAGCGAGATGGAAGATGCGGTTGGTGCGTGATGAGCGGAAGGAACAGATAGAGCGAAAGGGAATGGGCGATGTGGGAGGTGGGGTCAAACGTCATGTAAGGGCCATGATAGGGCGTTGGGGGGACGTAGCTTTATGAGCGAGACTATCATTAGAGGGGAATAGGCGGGATGGCAGGTGTGTGTAGGACGGTCATGGCATTGCAGGCAGGAGATGTGGGAGAGACGGTTGAAGCGTGATGAGCAAGAGGAACAGATAGAAGGTGGAGGACGTAACGTGATGAATTGAAGGGGCTGGGTATGCCGGCTGGAATTAGGAATCTAGACGGCCTTGTCATGCTGGATAGGGCATGCGGGGGAGAAGGGCAAAGCTTGCGGGGCCGATAAAGTGGCTGCCAAAATAAAGAGAGGGATATATTATATCTATAGGTATAGATATTTCAAGATGTTTCGAAATTACAAAAAAGAGTATTAATACCTTTTGAGAATTCACAAACACAAACACACTCGATTCAATGCCAAAATACATTACTGTCACGAGAAGAACAACGAGAGGATGTTTGATTTCTACTCCTCCCTCCCCAGTACCAAACATTACGTTCAACTTGCAGCAACAAAACGCCACATTCTTTAGCCCGGCTCTCGCTAAAACTCTCCCTCCCAGCTGCCCCCCCCTCCCGGCGCCGCGCCGCCCCCAAAACGCTACCTTTATTACGAAAGAAACACGACGTGCCTGAATAACGTCCCGGACGCTCGCTCTATAAAAGTTGCGAGCGCGAAACTTGTTTCCGAAATGGCTGCGCATAATGGCACACATTCCCAACGCAACGCTAGGAACAGCGTCAGCGTGGGCGGGGAGTGCCGTGGACCGAAGGCGGAGGCCATGGCAACGGCCGAGAGGGAGAAGAGCATGACGGAGGCAGCGACGGAGAGAAGAAATTGTAAAAGGCAGTAATGGAAAAGGGAGAGAAGAGGCGACAAATGTAATGAGGGCGAAAAGATGGAGGCGGGCGAGTACCCCAAAGAGCGTGACGGTGACGAAAATTGGAGCAAAAGCGAAGAGGACGACGGGGGCAGACAAGTGCAATGAGGGAAGAGGATGGAAACGTTGAATGCCGAACACGAATTGTGATGGCCAGTGTGAATTGCGTAGATAGAGAGAAGGATTAAGATGCATGTTCATATGAAGACCAAAAAAGACGACGAGTAAAGAGCGAATTCCTAAGAAACGCAGACTTGAGAGGTGAGGTGAGCCAATAAAACAGTCAAAAAGGGATATGTGGATGAGTGGAGAATGAGAAGAGAGAAGAGAATAAGCTGAATGCGAATGTCGATGAAAACGAAACAGACAGCAGTGACGCAGGAGAGTCATGACGATGGAAGGTGGGTGAGAGAAACAGATTAAACGATAAACCCGCGGAGACAACAAAAACGGAAATTGTGGGCGACAATCCGAGGAAGAGGAAAATAACATCGCAGAGCTACGACTGAGGAACCTGAAGGCGAAGGCGGTGGCTGAGGCGTGAATGGTGACGGCGAGACGCGGAAGCGGCGGCACGGGTAGGCGGAAGCAGCTGCTGCGGCGGAGGGTGGATTGCAGAGGGCGGCGGGAGACGGGGTGGTGGTGGGGGAGTGGTGGCGGGGGCGTGGCTCCGCGGAACAGCGTCCCCGGTCGTGATTGTAATGCTGGCCGTAACGAGCACCGCGCGTAGAAATTCGAAACAAACTCCGCAGTCATTACGGGCACGTTCTTCCGCGCTCCCCGGCCGCCGCGGCGCCGCCGACTTCGCTCTCGCCTCGCTGCGGACGCCTCTACAGTGGATGGCGCGAGCAATCTCCAAGCCCAAATGTGCCTCCTTCTGGACTGTTTCTATGGTTTGTCTTCAGAATCCATAGTTCTTTTTGGAGAAGCGTAGAAATGATACATCAGTTGAACAACTCCTACACTAAAAGATCGGAACACATGAAGATACCGAAATATTGGAAAAAAAATTAATCTATCTACCGACAGCTATCATAAACAACTGTTAATATAGATTCGGATATATCGTATCTTCGTATTGAGGGTTCGTTATTCAAATTATGACTGTTGAAGTAAATAGTATATAAGACATTTCTCCTACAATCTTTGCCTCAAGAAAGAACGAACAAAATTATGAATTTCTGCATGACTATAATTAAAATAAATGATCAAATTCTTCTAGAAGCAAAATAAAATAAAATAAAAATCGCGTCGAAGAGTTGCATTTACATTCTCTGAAATAAACTCGTTCTCAAGTGGATACTGTGTGGTCTCTCGTGTGGATACTGTTGAGTCAGAAACACCATCCACACATCCTCCACTCTGCGGTTGTCCTCTTCCGATACGCGTCAAGAATTGGAGCGTGCGAAGAATTGAGAATACTTCGCGCGAGACGACGAATCATACGACACAGCAACGACGATGCGAATGAGAGGAGGGGTCGTCGCCGTCGCGGCCGCACGCTACAGGTAGCACAGGGCAGTTTTATTTGCTGCTGAGGTGGTGATGGTGGTGATGGTCATGGAGGTGGTGGTGCTGGTGGCGGTGGCTATGGCGGTTTCGATGGCGGTGGCGGTGGCGGTGGCGGTGATGGAGGTGGAAAGGGTGAGGTTGCTGCTTATGAGGAAACCGTGTCCGCCTGCATCAGTGGTACGAAAAATTGTGCAAATAAACACGCAAACGGTAACGGGGTAACAGCGGTGGCGAAGGCGATATTCTGTTAATACAGTATCAGAGATAGAAAGGATGCAGGGAAGTCGGGACAGAGGCAGTGTTTGTGAAGCAATGGAACAAATATTGGCTGCAGATATCGACGGCAATGTGAACAGCAGAATTGACGCCGGTGTTTACGACGAGGGATTAGCCAGAATGACGGAAACGGAGGTGGAGGTGACCGCGGAGGTGTGATTAGCCCTGCCAGTGGACGTGCGGTTTGGGGATTTTGGTGGCGGGCACCGTGGCGGTGGCAACGGCAGCGACATTGATAAGGGCAACGGCGACTGTGAAATGCGGTTTGAAAGCAGCGAAGGGGGCGCGGGGAGGTTTAGCATGCGGAGTGCGCGCGCAAGAGACTGCCTTTCCACGAAGGGGCGGAGGCGAGCGCCGGGAGAACGAAGGAGGCTCAGGGAGGCACAGGAGACGAACGCACGCCCCCTCTGGTGGAACCAAGATGAGTTGAAGAGCTGATGGATTCGAAATTGGGAGGGAAGGAGCAGAGAAGAACGATCTGAAAATGAGGCAAATGGTGAGAAAGAAAGTATTTCAAATTTATTAACGGTGTACACATGATCTGATTTGTTGCTTGAAAATGACACCCTAGCAAATTAATTTAAAAATTTGCTTAAAAGTTGTTTTTCATGTCATATATTGTGTGTGTGTGTGTGTGAAGGAGAGAATAAAAGAAAGAGAAACGGAGAATGAGAACAAAAAAACTAAACAAGAAAGATCAATCTGAAAGCAAATATTATTATTATTATTATTATTATTATTATTATTAAGAAGAAGAAGAAGAAAAGGAAGAAGACGAGGAAGAAGAAGAAGAGGAAGAACAAGAAAAATGCAAAAGAATAGAATGTAAGAAAGATTAAAAACAGAGTTTCAGGACAAACTGCACCTGAAGTCGAGAAAAGAACGCAAGTTTGAAACAGAAAAAAACGAATTGGGGAAGACAATCGTAAAATTATGACAAGTGGTCAGAAAAGATATCGAATGATAAATTAAAATAATGAACATGATAATGGTGAGCAGAAGTTAAATGTAAC
>BOPP01000112.1:2295084-2307013 GCA_017312745.1 Gryllus bimaculatus | reverse complement strand
GCAAAGAACGATCTAATGGACAGCAGCTGCTGTCTGTTTCCCCGATAAACGGTCGACCGGCTCGCGCAGCAACGCAGTGCGTTGGACACCACTCAGCTTCGCTGCTCTGCGGTGGCGAGCGATGGAGGGACGATGACGGAGCGATGGCGCTGGCGGAGGCGCTGGCTGAGGCGATGGCGGAGGCAATGGAGGAGGTGATGGAGGAGGCGATGAGGAGGGAGGCGGAGGAGGAGGCGCAGCGATGGCGGAGGCGATGGCGGAGGCGATGGCGAGCGATGGCGAGGCGATCAGCGGCGAGGCGATGGCGATGGCGGAGGCGATGGAGGAGGCGATGGCGCGGAGCGATGATGGAGGTGATAGCGATGGCGGAGGCGATGGAGGAGGTGATAGTGGAGGCGATGTCAGACGGCGATGGCGACGGTGGCGGTGGCATGGAGATGGCGGTGGTAGAGGCAGGTGGTGGAGGTGGCAGAGGCGAAAGCGGTCGCGCGTTGACCTGCTGATCCCCTCCAGAAAAACGATCATGTTCCAGAGGCCCTAAACTAATAATCGTAAACATATTTGTTTAATAATTGATATTATGCTTTCAGTACCTCAGTAAATTGATAATGGACATTTCTGTACACATATTGCACACAAATCATGAACATCGATCGATTTCAGCCAAAGCCGAAATGTAAAATGCAAGGAAACGCAACGGCTTTAATTTAAACGAGGAATCTTATTACATGCACACCAGACTTGCTCTTACAGTTAACGTGGCTGCGATGCAGTAATTTGGAGAAACGTCACCTCCCGTACGCTTTTTCCAAGCGTTTTTATCTTTGCTTAATTCCGAGTGGCCCCGACCTCCATTGCGTTTCGGTGTGACACCTTCTAATGGTCGCCTGCAGGGACGACGTGGGACGAAAATCCAACCACATACTTCCGAGTTACTCTTTCGAAAATAAAAGAGCGGCAACCGAGTTAGACCACCTGCGAATGCACTATTAACGTTGCAACATTTTACCGGAGAACTGTGCTTTCCACATTGCAAGGAAACAAAAGACTCAACGTTGGTTAGTTTTATTTCCTTATTTAATGGTCGCAATGTGTACGGAGATTTTTCAAAACAAAGACTGGGAATAGTTTCAAAGGAGAAAAATAAATCGAAAAAAATCAGCAAAAACGAATGCGTACTTCATTCGTGATTTTATTCTCATTTTGGTAAGTTCCAAAAACAATATGATTTTCACTCTAATTAGCTATGTAAATCCAAATACACAATTCGTAGTAACTTTATAATGATCTTTTCGTTTTGCAAATACTTGTTTTGTACGAGTACATTCGAGGTTTTCACTAGCTGACCAAGAGCTTTAATTTGTCTGTAATTTGTCTGTAATGAAGAGAGAGAAATTGTAATGTTTATCTCACTTCCATTTCTTTAATTTTTATTTTTATTTCACTCACTAACATTTATATATATCAAATAATAAAGTTACCATAAAGGGTAAATATTTTGTGATATCGTTATAGATTCATTGTCTAAAATAATAATCGATACAAATGAGATGAAAATGCATTTACTAGATAATAGACTTTAAATAAAACTGGTCTTTTAACTGTAGTTGTTATTCTCTCCTTGGCAGTTTGATTAAAACAGCATTTATAGAATTCCATGAAATCTATGAAGAATGGTACATATTAAAGCAATACTTTATGACGCCTAGCCCAGAATTTTTAAAATAAATATTCTGATTATTCAATTTGTTCTAAATACGAATTTGATTTTTTGTATGTTCTAATTAGGTCAGGAAATGTTTTAATTAATACACGTTTTTAAGGGATTTAAAACACACTGATATGGTATGCTGTATTCTATTAAATATCTACACTTGTGGTAATTATCCGTTACAAACATAGTCTGCTCGAATTTGAAGATGTGTTAGATCTTGAGTATTGTGATGTAAAATAAATGTTTCAACTGAATAGTAATGGTAAGGCGCACCAAGTATCACAATGAACAAATTAATGTTCTCAGCCGTAACCGCAATTCACATTCAAAACCTGCATCCTAAGAAACTTCATCGCAAGGAATTTATGGTAAGAAACATGTATTTAAAACGCACTAATTAATTAAACTTGGCTGTTGTAGCCTTTCCTAAAACTCTGAACTGTTTGTGTACACTTTCGTACCGATGTTCTCTATTAAAAGAATTCTGGAAACAAGAGCTGCTCCAGGTAACTTCTAAATTGGGTGCGAGTTAACGAGAACTTTAATGAGACAGCTGTACCATCGGCTTTTTGTAACGAGGCACGCTTCTCTTCCATGAAATTTCTACAGTTAGAAAGCAAAGACAAAGCAAAGCATTCCACAAACGTTGCAGATGCTGCAATACCTACAAAGGGCATGGTCTTCCAGGAATTACTATAAATAGATAACAAGAATAATTGTCATAAATGACTTAATTTGAATGTGCGTCCCTATTAAACCCCTTTTGTTTGAAACCTGTGTTGATTCGATTGGATATATTTCAATTTAAAGGATAGAAAGGAGAGAAAATAAAGGTATGGAGTATACTTTGAAGGCTATCGTATTCAATAAAGATTCTTATTTGAAACACACGCATTTCGAACGAAAATAATGTGTAATTAACATATACATTTTCATGATATTAAGTAAAATTTAAAGAAGTAGACAATTTTGTATCATTATGGCTAGCTTGTAAATAAATTTGTCATTAATAATTCATTAATAACGCATCTATTACTAAAACTGGGAAGTTTATGCAATTGTCTGTTTTTGTGTTCATGAAAGAAAAGTTGAAATCTGTTTATGGTAAAGGCAAAATATTGAATTTGAGAGATATTTTGGTTAAAATGTATGTTTTAAAGTTTTGAAACTTAAATTATTTTTATGTGTATTAGCGTTCAGGGACTCTATTGGATCAAAACGTTTAAAAGTATAAAAAGAGCCTCGAAAAATTGTATCACGTAATGTAGAATGATCTTTTCGAAATACAAGACGAATTTCTCTATTAGGAGACATTTCTAAGACCAAAAAATCTCAACATTTTTTGGTGGTACCCTATGTTCTTCATGCGCAATTAAATGCACAGAAATATTTCATAAACTTGTCAGCTATACCATGCACAAACATAATTGTAAAGGAATCATCATAAAATAAAACATTTACAGTCGGAGACTGAAATAATGATCACCGGTAAAACAGTACACCGAAACTGGCGTATCTCTCCACACATGAAGTCATTCAAAACTCTCTGGACCGTCTACGGACCTCGCAGCCTTAACTGTGAAGAGGCGCGAACCGCGAACAAAAGGTTCCGCAAACACAACCCCAAGCCCGAAAGTGCCAGGTCGAGAGCGAAAGCTCAAACGGCGACAACAGCGGTCGAGGTAGCACGAGAAAGGATAGTGCGGCCGGGAGGGGAGAGGCTCCACCGAACGCGGATCGCGCACAATAGGAATTTGCATGCTCCCCGGAACACAATGGGGGGAGGGGGGCGGGAGGTCCGCACTTACCGTCCGGAGCAGCCCCTCCAGGCGGCGAAAGCTAGCGCTCGCAGCGGCACCCACCGGAAACGGAAGCAAAGGGCGTTAGTGGCTGTCATAAGCACACGAGGGGCGGTGTCTCTCAATCTCAACCCGACAGAAATGCTTGACGTCGCGCATAGGAACTTCATTTAGTAGATGCATTCATTAAAAAAACAACACAACACTAGTGAGACAATAGTCGACTCCACATTCCCCCACAGGTAAGTTTTTATTCCGCTTTATTGAATCACAGCCCACTCATGAGTCGACGAATCCAATTCAGTACTGCTTTTTTGTGATTCCATTATGTGACACTGGATAGAAAATTCAAATCCTGCAGACATATTCAGACAATAAAAGTACGAGAAGGAGCGTGTTTACAAGTTTATGACTAGCATTGTTCTCCAATACTAAAAACACCACACGCAAACGCGCTGGGATGAAATCCTCATGAAGCAAACTAGAGAGTCTTTTCATCCTTGATTCCATTATTTCCCAACATGAAAACCATCTCAAACCCACCCCTCCGCAACGCAACGCAACGCACCGCCCACCACAACCGAATCTCAGGCATCGCATTACCCAGCTCTCACCCGAGCAGACCTCAAACAACAATACAAGACGTTCCCCTCTGGAGAGCGAGCGCGCTGCAGGCGCATTCAAAGGCGCTTCGGCGCGGGCCGCTCGAGGAGACGGGCGCTGAATGGGTTGCTAAGACGGTCGCGCCCCGCGGCGAGGTTGCGCATCAAGACGCGCCGATGTTGGAGCACCGCGTGGGCGCCCCCCCCCCCGCTCCGCGGTCTGCTAAGTGCTTCCTAGAATAGCGGCCGCACGGTGCGCTCGCGTAAGCCTAAGGATTCGGGGATTAAATGTTCGGTCATTGTAGCGGGAACTTGGAAAGAAAAGAAACGGAGTGATAGCCGGATTTATTGTAATAAAAAATATTCTCTCAATTTATAATTGCTTCTTTAATGTTTACTCGAATCCCTCTCATTTTTCTTCCTTTCCTCCTCTTTTCCATACTTTACTCTCCTTATCAACTGTTTGTTATATTGCCGAATATCATTGGTTAAGTAGTAAATAAAATTTAATTTATATAAACAGTTCCTATTCTTCCTCCCCCAGCTATCATTGTTTGAACGACAATTCATCGTGGGAGTAGTTCTCCTAGGTACTATTGGTTTCTCATAAACTTCCACAACTACTCTATTCATCTGTTTGAGATGCATCGGTTCACGACGTTTTAATATTTTTGCGCGAAACCTCTCGTTATATCGTTTCATCATTCATTTAAATTATTCGCTTCAATACCTTCATTCATTGGCAAGACTTGTGCAGCTTTCACACTCGCTTTTGTCCAAATTACATGGCAGTTTTATTCCGTATATCCTCGATTGCACCTGCGAATGCAAACAATCCCGGAACAATCACGCCAAAATCAAATATATGTTTTTTTTTTCTAATTCGCTCCCTCTTATATATCAACTTCTTCGTCCGCTCAATTTCAGCCTCTCAACTTAAGTTATTCCATTCACTTATTCGTCCGCCCATTCAATTTGTCTGATCACCAATTTATCACCATACATCCAGTCGCCTTCTCGTCGTCCATTCGACCTCTCCGGTCTGTTCTTGATAACACGTCGGCCCATCACAATTTATTCGCGCAAGCACGCGCCCACCTATCGGACTCTGTCACCCACCCAATGTGCTCCGCGCTTTATCCTCTCAAGACCACTTGCTGACCAACTGTATCTAAAACAAACGCTCTCTCTTGACTCGCTCGTCACTCCATCGCACTCGCATCCCTTCCTCGCTGCCATCGGTCCCAATACCTGTGTGCATTCCCATTCCTACGTTCCTTATCCTCTACACGCATTCCCCAGCCTCCGCCCTCACATCTCCTCGCAAGCGACGCGTCTCCACACTGCGACCGAGACGTAGTGGGGAGGACGGGGGGAACTTAATACTTGGACGGTAAGCAGCTTAACTCCCGCCGCCCCCGGGGCCCCGCCACCGCAGGCCTCGCGCCGCCGCTATCAGCGGGCATCGATCTCTCGAATGGCACGCTTCGATATATATATATCGAGAGGTGCGAATATGGGGCTCGGCGCGCGCGGAGCGTGTTTGCCCTGCATAATGTAACGCGGCGGGCGCGGAAACGTGTTTAGCGCTAAGGACCTCTCAGCGCGCGGGGCCCGCCGCCCGCCCCCGCCCCGCGACGGCGGCGGCTCAGCCTGTCTGTGGGGCGCTCGTGAGGGTTGCGGGTGGCCAGAGAGAGCGGCCTCCTCAAAGGCGCTGGGAGCTGGTGGGTGCGAAGCGAGAGGCATGGAGACGGAGATGTTGGTGGCGTGGGCGATGGGATGGAACGGGTAATGTATAGCGAACGGGGCCGTCGAAGTGGAGAGAGGAGGGCAATTAGAGCAAGGGGGAATGAGGCATATGTGTGGGACGGGGTAGAAAGATGTCGGTATAGTGAGACGGGGTAGTGAAATGTCCTGAATAAAGAGCGATGGATGGGGAGAAGCAGCTAATGGGGTGAAGGAATACTGAAACATTTTTGTGTCTTTTGACAAAAATTGCGCCACGAATCGAAAACAATTAGGTTTGATTGGAAATATGAAACAAATTAATCTTCAATCAATAAAGACACGTATGAGCGAATTCAACTGCTTGTATTAAGGTAAAAGATGGAGCGGAAATAACCTCAAGAAATATTGAAAGAGGTCGGTGTCGGTTGAGCGGTGTGTGGGAGACGGAGGTTCGTGGAGGTGGCGGTGGCGAGCGCAGCGGCGGAAGGCAGTGGCGGAAGGCAGTGGCGGAGGGCGGTGGAGGCCGGCGGTGTCGGTATTGGTGACGTTGGTGCAGGGCAGTGTCGGCGTCGAAGGCGAAGGTGGAGGCGGTGACGGTTCGATTTCTGTGACGGGGGTGGATAGGGGAGAGTCCATGTCCATGTCGATGGCGGAGGGCGATAACGGTATCCGTATCGGTATCGGTATCGGTGTCAGAAACGGTGTCGGTGTCGGTGTCGGTGTCGGTGTCGGAGTCGGTGTCGATGTCGGTATCGGTATCGACGACGAAGGACGGTCTCGGCTTCGGAGGCAGAGGCGGTGGTGGAGGAAGGTGTCGGTGTCGGTGGGCGGTGTCCAAGACGGAGAGCCGTGAAGGTAATGGAGACGCGGGCAGCGGCGAGAGGGGTGTCGGAGTCGATGAAGATGACGGTGGGTGTGGCGGAAGGCGGAAGGCGGTGACGGAGGCCAGTGTCGATGTCAGCGTCAGTGGCGAGGGGCGGGGAGGGGAGGTTCGGTGGCGGCGTCGGAGGCGGTGCCGGAGCGGCTGCTGGAGAGGCGCTGGAGAGCGGATTCCGCTGATTACATCCGGGGCGCGAGCGCCGCTCAACCGCCCACTTCCCGGGGCGCCAATCGGTGCTGGCCGGCGCTTTTCGATTACAGGAGCTGCGGATCTCCAAGACGGCGCGGGAGCCGCCAGGCTTAAATCCTCATGACGCCCTCCCTTCGCAATAAGAACATTGATTTCATTTGCATTTCTCAGTGTCTCAAAAAATTTAGAATTATCTTCGTATAGAAATTTTCGCCATTTTGGCACCCGCGTAGGTTAAACAATCTCGTTGATGAAATAGTTTTGAAACACTATGAAGTTATCTTCGACGGCAAATACTGCCAGTTTTAATTGAAGGCAATGAAAATAATTGCAAAATAGTTTATCAGCGCACACATAGTACGCAAGGGATGTTAGAACATAAATGATATATTTTCATGAATGTTTGATGCAAACGGTACGATGAAATTAATTTACTCGTCGTTTATTTTAAAACATGTGAGAAATATTTAACAAACGATAAATATTAACACATAAAAGTACATGTCATAAAAGTACGGATAAGCATTCAATTCTCTACATATTAGGTGTGGACCATGATTCACGCTATGCCCGTTGCCAGCGCGCTGCCGCCAATTTGCGGGGGAGAGAAGCCGGCGCGCCCCGCATCGCGCGAGCCTTCCGGCCGCAGCCGCCCGAACGAGGGCTGCCCGAAGTCTCCGGAAAGAGGTATTGGCCCGGCCATTCCAACTTGCTCGCTCACGGCGGGCGAGGCGGCGGCGGCGGCTGTTTCCATCGGAAACATCTGGAGCGCCGCAGAGGCCACTGTGCCCGGCGAGCAGCTGCCCGCCGCCTCCCACCCAACCCTCGCGGCGGCGCCCCACGGGGGACTTCCTCTGCGTCCGCTGACGTACAACTCGTCTTCAGAGCGGTTCTGTTGGTGCCGCTGGCCCTCTTAATAGTAGATAGAGCTCCAACGTCATGAGAGCTCTGAATAGATCTACAAACAGCATTTCCATCGCTTCCATCATTGTTCTGAAGGACGCTCTCACCAATGTTGCCGCTGTACCACGGAATGAGTTAATGCATAAGCAGTCTAAGTACGTGTTTAGGACCCTCATTGAATTCTGGCTCCCAATAACTTTGTTAAATAAAATATATGTTCTTTAAGAATGTAAACATATTTCTTTATTATAAAGGTTATGTTTAAGTTTCATATTTCTTTTTATTAAATGTATAACAGTTTAACATATTTAAGAGGCTGTTATTTGATCGTGATTAGGCATGAACAAATTTTAATATTGCCGGGGTTATATCAGTCAGTATCCTCAGTTTTTGGCCCCGCAATAAAGTATCACCACTGTTATATCTTTTTACGAGTATCATCGTCTATCGTCACTACCCATTTGCTAACGAGTACATTACGTACGGTAATAATCTTGTAAATTACCAATCGCCAAAAGTACTTCGACGTAAGATATAAGTGTAATGATATGCTCTACATTGGAGTGGGGATAGTACTACTTGTGGAAAGACAGCAAGGGTATTGGTTGTATTCTTAATACTTCTAACATTTCATCAGAATATGGCATCGAGAAACCACTTCTTTGCTGGCATGTTCTCCGTGATCTTTAGCGTCCGAATACCTGGTCGTACTCTATCGATCGCCACATCACCTCTTGATGCCGTGTCGTTCCGAACTCTGCCGTGTGACGCAGGTGTTGGACAAGGGCTTGGGCGCTTGGGCGTGGGGCTGGCGCTGGCGCCGACGCCTCCACGGCCTTTGATCTGCCGGCCGCACACGCCGCTGCCCACGCCGCCGCTGCCGCTTCCGCCTTCGTCGCCGCGAGGAAGGAAAGGGTTTCACGAAGGAATCAATCCCATTAACTGCCTTCTGAGGCCTAAGGCTTGGCGCCCATAGCTGCTGTCAGGGTCTCAGACCATGTCGTGCCTCGCTTAAAATATCGAAAGTAGCAACATTACATTGTTAAGCGTATTCCAAATAATCGTATCAGATGTCGGTTCATGTTATTACCCTACCTCATTTTAAAAGTAATTATTTTAAATTTAATAAGAAATCAATTTTTTTTAAATTCCTCTTTCTCTATTCACACAATAAAAAATGAATTAAATTTCTCTACTTATATTTATTTATGAAATATAAATACGTATGTTTACCTTGTTACATTGAAAACATTTTAATGTAAACTTTTCGAATTCAAGAACTTTGAAAATACACTTTAAGAACGCAAAGGACTTATTAACTCACGAAAAAAATTACAAAAATTCCCTATAGAATTTTGTTCTTAGATAACGTAATATTTTAAATAAAAATATATGAAGCAAAACGGCTAATATATTCTTTTCTCGAATTGGTCATCACGCCGACGAATTCCTATTACCCTCTATTACCATTATTACCCTCTTTCGTTAGTAAAATGGTCTTCTCTTTTCTCTCATTTAAATAAATATAGCACTAACGTCTCTTTTTCAAAACTTTCTTCAGGTTTAAACCTTTTCTCGCTGTAGTACATACTTACGTACTAAAGAAAAATTACTTGAATGCTGCAGCGGAAAGTGACACCCAAATGAGGATTTTTAAGAGATGCGTTATTATACATGTAAAGCTGATCATTTCCTTCGTGACCCAGACCAATTCCAATTATTCACTTTTTAAAAAACTAATACATTGTTTTGCAATATCATTTCACTCTTTGCTCTTCCCTTTTCCTTCCCCTCTTTCTTACAACATTTCGTCGAAGTTGAATACTGCGATTTCTCGCCCACGCACATAACATGTACACACGTGTTACACATGCCATACGGCGTTCGCCTCAACGCCTGCCAACTATAGACAAAAGCTACGCTCGGCACCGCAGTTCCGCCCCCGCCCACTCCGCCGCGTGTTACCGCCGCGACGGCGACTCGTGTGACTTGCCCACCCTCTCCTGTCACCTCCATCCTCGCCACTAACTCTGCTTGCCGCCCTGGCCGACCCCCTTCCTCACGGAGGCTTTACGTCGCGCAGCATTCGGCAAATAACAAGTGCGCGTGAAGCAACTACCAGTGTTCTTGTCGGGGACTGGGAAGTCAACGGGGGTGGGCTTTCAGGGGGTCGGGGTGTGGCGCCGAGTGAGGGTGTGGAGGAAAGCAGGGGTGATGCGAAGCGGGGCGGAGAGAAGCGGGACGAGGTGTAGAGGGGAGAGCTAGGGAATTGGAAGTGGAGGAAACACATAGGAAGCCAAGGTGAAGCGGATATAAAAAAGTGAATTCTCCATCCCGGTTCGGAGAGGATCATGTGCACAGCTGAGACAGTGCTGAAATGATGAGGGCAAAGGAACGAAGCAGAAAAAAGGAGGGCGAGCGGAAATGATCCAGGAAAGTTGAAACACCACACACAAGCGATTGGACGGTGACGGAGCGACAGCAAAGGAACGATTTGCGGGAACGAAGTGGACACAAGCGAGACACGGTGTCGGAACAAAAAACAAAACTCACGGAGCGTTGTGAGCGAACTCACTCAATCACGGAGCGCAACATACAGCCGGCACCAATTATTGCTTAACCAAACAAAGCGAACCGTGCGCGGCGAGGAGTCGGTCAGGAGGCGGTAGAGAAAACCGAGAAACTTTTTCTCCGGCAGAATTCCAGGCGAAGCGGTCATTTATTGCCGCAAGGGGATTACACGAGGCACAGCTCTTTGGCTTATGCGGTAAAAAAGCGGGCAGTACTTAAAATAACTAATCTATTGTAACAGCCGTGGCTTTAGCCTGCAAGCTAAGAATTACTCAGATCGTTTCTTATTTAAATAATTTTTAGGGAGCGTTCAAGTGTTCATAGTCTTGCTGCAAGGGCAGAAACGACACGAAAGAAAGCAGGCCATTGCGGGTCTGAGCTCAAGGGCGGTGTACGGGGTTGCCAGGCCGGAGCAGCAGCGGTGATACAGCGCGGCGGATCGCACGTGGGTGGCTTGCACGAGGGGCAGGTGGCACTGGGACTTGAGCGAGACGTCTCGAACATACCGCGCCCTCGCCTCGCGTATACTAAGCACTCAGCGCCCTCGCAGCGCGAATGGCACGTGGCGGGCGCATTTCAAGAGGCGCAAGCAGCAGATACTCCACATTCACGAGGCGCACGCCCACACGGAGGGATAGCCACGCAGGTGTTTCGAACCAGATTACTCGTGCAAGCAACAATCCTAGGCTGATGTGCACCGGGGTATTTCTGTAGCAAATTAAGTAGTCTGCATCGTTTTTGGAGTAAAAAAGTAAAAAGTAAAATACATTCGACGCTTGTGTTTGGTGCATGACATTTTGGCTACCTCTTATGGTACACCTGAATCAGATTTACCTCCTTAAATATTTATTAGAACAATGAGTAGAATGGATGGCTTTCCAAGTATCAAACGTGAATTCATAGAGGGTGTAGCGCAAGAGCAACAATCTTCAAGAATAGAAAGCCACTGTGTCCCACTCGTAAAATATTTTATTTCAAATTATATACAGATGTAGATTGAGAGAAAATTGAGAGATATCACTTTACCTACTCAATAGAAAGTGATTTACAATCGTATTTAGAATTCGCCACTCGTGATGTTGCACGTGGCAACGGCAGAAAATAATTTCTCACGTGTGGGTTATGAATTCGGTTTTGCATTCAGAAAAAATAATATATAAAAGAATAATATAGTCTCACGAATATTGAGATAAATATTATATATTATGACAAACGATTTACAAGAATTACAATACTAAACAACTCTAGTTATTTATTTATTTGGATTTACAGGCAAATGAGTTGTCATCTATGATGTAGATGAGAGCAACAAAGTCGGTGGTAAAATGTAAAATAGAAATGAGGAGAATGGTAAAATAGAAGTGAGGAGAAACGACAGAAAACTAATCTGACCGAAATTAATCTTCGGAGAGCACAATATGTGCAGCACAAATTCAAAGAATTGGTCGGGGATCCAACAGCAGGTCCTTAACAGTGGAAGGCATACGCGCTAGCCACTACACATAAAGCTCCCGTCCCCCAACTTCGGGTGAAGACCAAAAAA
>BOPP01000112.1:2272837-2284852 GCA_017312745.1 Gryllus bimaculatus | reverse complement strand
AAAAAAAATTGAAGATAACAAATATCGGAAAATAAAACAAACCTAATAAATATTTTAAAGCCTTTTGAAAAAAATATTTAAACCCTGAAAAGTCAAATAAATTGTCCCACTCTCTCATCTGTATTATGAGAGTCATTCAGTTTACGTCCTAGTTGTCATATCATTTTAAAACGATTTTGCAGGTAGTGTTGCATGTTACCTATTTCCAAATAGTTCTAATATTCATTTGA
Source organism: Gryllus bimaculatus (assembly GCA_017312745.1). Classification (NCBI taxonomy): domain Eukaryota; kingdom Metazoa; phylum Arthropoda; class Insecta; order Orthoptera; family Gryllidae; genus Gryllus; species Gryllus bimaculatus. The sequence goes on along the minus strand of BOPP01000112.1, from coordinate 2,284,622 downwards.
AATTCCAATTGTACATTACTAAAATAAGAGGAAGCACAATAAAAAAGAAAGTTATTTATTTTAAACTTTTTTTTGATGTACTGATAAGTCTAAAGAAGTTTTCACAGCATATTAAAAACATTAATCTCATCGAAACCATTAACTACTGTTATATAACTAACTATATACCATTGTACATAAGAACTAGATCTGTTTGTATTTAGATATGATTGGATAACCTTTGGTAAACGTTTGAAGCTGATGCCAGTACCCTTTTTTTCTGGCTCTGGGAAGAACAAAGTCAGCGTGATTCTTGGTGAATACGAAAATGAAACGGCGATGATTATTATTACGCCCCTAGTGTAATGGTACACGATGGGATAATAATGTTTATTTCACGGAAAGCTTCGGGTAAATTAAATGGTCTGAACAGACAAAATTGGTTATTGAAACGAAGGTAAATAACAAACAACAGTATAAAATAACAAATTATCACTCACTTTCAAACTCGATTCAAACTCAAGCATTGTTTTACAGAGTATGAGCAGTCATTGATTTTAGAGGTATTTTATCTACTTATATTGATTTTCATTTAGTGGACACGTAAATCAGTTCAATTTTCACTCAGAAAGTATGTAATTCACAATTTTTTGGGGTGGGGGCGCTTTCGTCGAACTATGCACGGACTTCAATGTGGCTAACGACTGCGATTAGATTTTGTTTCCGGTCAGAATTAAACTCACTCGCAACATTCCCTCTCGTCCTTCGTTTCTCCCATTCTCACTCTCTCGTAATGTTTACAAACCAATCATATGCATTTATCTGCATTTCTAGTTCCCAGGGTTCACAGAATTCACAAATTTTCGTCTAATGAATAATTGAATCAGAATGCTGATTCGTTCAGTAAACGATATAGCAAACAGCAATGCACATAGAATGGCAGTATTGTCATTTATTAAGAACCCTATGAAATGTAGATGATCATAGACACGCGTGCACAATGACTACGCTCAATATTCATTTATTCATTTGCCAGGGTGAAAATACAGTGCTTGTCTACGATAGATATATTCTATGTTCGAATTTCACAAACAATGGAGCTTACATGCGCACCAAATGGGAAACTAGTGAATTTCATAAAATAACGAATTGTTTTTGTAATAACGTGAGCGGCAGAATACTTAAAGCAGGTTGTGATTTCATACAATTCTCATTTCGTTCTTTTCGTGGTTGTGTTCCGCAGTTAGTTAAAAAAGTATTGTTTTTTATCCTTTCGTGTATTATGACTAAATTTGAACACAAAACGTAATAAAAATACGAGATTGTTTATCCTGACTCAATAGCGAGGGTACAACTGTTTGAAGCTTTGTCAAACGAATTTGGCCCATCATCATTCGACGCAATTTTACTTGGCACTCCTTTTCTTATGACTGGTCTGCATTACTCGCGATTCTCATCACCAAACGAGTTCAACGACCAAATGTTACGAAACGAGTGTCCGTTTACAAAACATAAGCCAAATAATAGCAACAATTTCAATATACCTTGTAGCGATTGTTCGCGCCTATGACCAGCGTGGCTGTCTCACAATATTAGTAAACACCTAGGGCTGAAAAATAAAAAAATTAAATTAAGTGAAGACTTTGGTGTCTCTCAAACGGTAAGTGAATGTGAATTTTCAATTTTAATTTCTACCGAAACACTTACACGTATGTAATCGATGCGTTCTCCTTACTTGTAATTTTTTTTATTACTTTTTCAATACGATTGTTTTGAAGGCCGATATTAACGAACCGCCAGGGACCGAATTTGGGGAGGGCCGGCGCGGCAGCCGCCCTGCACCTGGAACGCGGCCGCGTTGAAACCGGACCGGGAGGCTTCGACCGCGGACAAACCGACCTGGGTGTCGCGCAGGTGTCGAAGCCGATAATTGAGATCGGGCGGGCGCAAAGAGGGGTCCCGGAGGCCAGGCGCCGCCCAGGGGCCAGACGAAGCCCCGCAGTGACGTTCTGGGGCTTCGAGCTCACGCCTCCACACTGACGCACTCGACCCCGCCCCCGCCCCCGCCCCCGAGAGGGAGGCTCCTGACACCCGGGGACATGTGTTCGGCGCACGCATGGGCGCGCAAGGGCCACTCGACACCGCGGGCCGATCCGCGCGAAAATCCGGAGGAAGAAGCCGCTTGAGGCCTGGGCGACGGAGGTGCAATGGGGGCTCGGAGAACCAAAGTCTCTTCCTCGCATAGTAATGATGCATGTAATAAACAAAATAAGCCAATACTCTCCAGTGGGAATGTTCAGTATCTGTCACAATCGTAGGAAGAGAATGCACCTAATCACAAGTCGATAAACTTTATTTTCTATAATTAATTTTGTTCACTTCTACTACGGAAACGAAAATAAAAATGTTAAAATTAAATTGCACATGTTATTGCACGAACGGGTACACCTTTTCGTAAGATTGCTGTCAATGTACAGGTGCCTATTACCTTGAATAACGCAAATTGTATGAACAATAAAATAATATCTCCATAAGTGAAATTGGTTTTGCTTCAGGCTTTATCGTATCTAGGATATAGAAAATGGTAGTTTACCTTTCGGCAACATATGTATATATTTTTAATATCAGGCCTCTTTTCACAAATAATTTTAGCCTTACATAGAAAAAATGTGTTCCTACACCATATACGCATTATACGAAAGACAGAACTAAACAAATTTAATACTTAGCTCAATTTTCCAGAGTAATATTATTTATAAATTAAAAATTAGATGTTATGAAATCAGTAACAATATTGCACTACCGGGGTGAACAGCACTTTATTAACTTGGAAGGTTTGTCCCGAACCAGGATAGAAAGACCAGTTTTCAAACACTAGCAGGTAAATAAAGTTTGATGGTTCTAATTTTCTGTGAAGGCTCCCAGGTTATTTTATTCAATGAGTAGGTACCCACCAAGCATTAAATTCACGTAGAAGGGGAAAGCGTTGAAAACATTTTAATTAACGAATAATACTAAATAATGTATTTGAGAGTGTATTTTAAACATGGCATTTACAGAATAATTTGTTCATAATTAAATATTTCGTTCACTAACGTTCTTTTCCTAACTGTAAACTACTCTTCATTAATTTAATGACATAATATGACAGTCGCTTGCGTGCTCATATGATTGGTCTTTTAACTTCTCTAGTCAGCTTTGAACAGAGGTTTCAAAAACTGGCTACACTCTTCGAAAAGTGAAGCAATTTGGAAAGGGATTCTTGCTTGCTGTCGTTGTTGAATGTTTGTTACGTGTTTCTGAAGATTAATGTCTGTCAAAGTGACCCCCGTTAGTAATTAAAACGTGTCGATTTTGCTCTGAACTGCTGACCGACTGTACACTATTTGTTTGACCCTTTGAGTTTGTCGTTTTTAGAAATACAACCCGCGGAAACATAAAAAACGTAGTCTTAATGCACTTGTAGAGACCGTCATTTTTTATTAACATTGAAAGAATGGATGAATTTTACTGAGTATTTCAATTTGTAATGAGCTCTTCCTTTCTAGACTAATATTCTATGTTCACGCGATATTATTAATGTTGGGCGAAAACCACGAAAAGAACGATCCCAAAGACATTACCCTTCAGATCCGATACAGCTGTTCTTTGTTTGAAATGATCTCTCATGCAGTGCTGGCCTTCGCTCTGTATGGACAAATTTGTACATAAAAATTTATCAAAACATCAAAGTATGTAGAGGACCGCGATTGCCAACTGTCTAGTTATACCTGACTTATTACTGAGTCAGCCAGAGATGGGCATCTAGCGTCGGCCACAGAAAACAAAACTCTTAGAGACAAAAAGTGAACTTAAATGCTGACCGACTGTCTAGGGAATTTACAACTTTTAACAATGATCTCTCAATGACCACTGCTCGTCGTATACCAACTAGTTTCCCTATTACGTTCGGTTCTTTTGTTACATATGCTATTGCGTATATTTAATCTTACAGTCGGGTAAAAAACGAATATTAAATTGTCATACACCCCCATGAACGCGATTAGCAACCAATACACTAACGCACAGGAAAAGCTAAAATTAAGTATTAAGAGTAGGCTTTTAATCACACATGAAAAATAGGCAACGGTTTGTACTTATATCATAGTGTGTTAACTGTAAAAGCAGGGTGCGCTTGAAGTGGTCAAACGTACGTATAAATGTGAAAAGCTTAATATTTAAAATTTTTTTAATGAAAACGATCTTCCTTTTTTAACTCCGACCAATCGGAAACAAAGTGAGAGGCGATGAGATGACGCTCATTCACAAAGGAGTCATTATACTCACGAGCAATTGGTCGTTTTAGTCGTAGCAGATACTTGTGAGCACATTGATGCGGAACATATCACGCGCGGTGGCGTCTCTCTATCTCTATTCTCGGAGAAACCATCTCCACGCCAGAGAATGCTCTCTAAACCCTGTTCGATAAGTACAACGGAGTGGACAATTATGTGCTTGCCACCGGCTCCCCTTTCTTCGCAGAAGCTGTTAAAATGCTGAAACCCAATTAAAAAGAACGCGGCTAAAAATGAGTCGATGCTTGGATGAGGGGGGCGCCCTCGAGGCCTCGCCGCCGTCTGGAGGGCAGCTGTGCTTGCCGGAGGGACCGAACTCGACATCATCGACGTAGTGCTCTGCCTACACCGAAATACCTAGTAGCGTGAACTTCTAGAAAGGACTGTGACTCATAGTGGCGTGAAATGTCTTCTTCATTTCCTTACATTCCTTCTCATTTTTTAATATTTCATTATGTGCTCCAACATTTATAAAGCAAATACAGACATTATACGAATTTACTTCACATTCGTTCGATCATACATGCTGTTAATATATTACATATTATTCTCATACATACTCCTGTCTCAATGTCTATAAATCAACATTACAGGCTTTGAATTCTATAATAATCTCATCTAGATTAACAATACTTTTATAAGTTCTGAGAGTTTCTCATCACAACTTTTAATTCTAATTTCTAACTTTAATCGATCTCAAACTTTATTCTATTATCTTCTTTTAATTTGATTCTCATCCTTCTTTTAATTCTGATTCTTCATCCTCTCTTTAAGTCTGATTCTCATCCTCTTTTATATTCTGATTCTCATCCTTCTTTTTAATTCTGATGCTCCATCGCTTCTTTTAATTCTATTCTCATCCTTCTTTTAATTCTGCATCTCATCCTTCTTAAATTTCACAATTTCTCATCATTATTTTACTTCTAAGGCTCATCCTCCTTTAAATTCTAGTTCTCCAAATAATATTATTTTTTAGTAATTTTATAAAGTAAAAACATTAGAAGAGCACTCTTGACAATATTAATACCTACGACATTTACTTTAAAGACTCCTTTTAGTCCATCTAAAAAGAGGTGGGGGAGCGACGTTTATGCGAAGAATAACACAACTTCATTATCGTAGGCCCCATTTCGCCCTGCATTCTTTACTCCTCCGATGACCACTTCCGCTCCCCTCCGCGGGCTGGCTTTCATTCCTCAGCCAATGCCTCGGGCTCGCGTCTGTGTTTCCGAGGGCTACCCAATTCGCTCCCGGGGAGGCGATTCGCCGCCGTTAAGGGCCGAGGGCGGGAGGGCCTTCCATCGGCGCGTTCAACAGCGAACGGCTCTGAGCCCCGGATCCACGGCAGCTCTGAAAAGGCTCCGTTGAATCACACGAACGGGCCGCCCCCCTCGCTCTTTCCCCGCTCCCTTTGCCTCGGCAACGTCCCTCTTCGCCCCGCCCGGGGCCCGTACAGCCCCGGCTATCCTGGGCCAGACCCTTGACCCGCTGTGCCCTCGTCATGCCTCCTACTTCGCACTTCCAGCACGCAACTCACTTCGCACCCAGCCAGCGAGGTGGCTCAGGGCATCAGCTGAGGTCACTGCAGTGCCTCTGACCCGGAGGTCCTAGGGTCGAGTCACGACTGTGCTAGATTTTTCGAGACTGGCTAGATAGCTAGGTCGAGTTCTGTTGCTGTCTGGAGGAGAATTCTAACGACCAATTTCATGTGATTGCTCCTCTCAACACCAGGCGAGTACCGGAGCAGTACCCTAACAAACGGGCCACGGAACCCCGCACGATCTTTCCTTTTCATTTCTTGTCGTATCCTACCCCTTACTTACACTTACATGCACTACACTACTACATAGGAGGGATACCTGCCGGGATACCGATCGGAACCTTAGAGTTTGTCCCGGGAGGAAGAGTGGATGGTGATAGACATCTGGGGGGGGGGGAAACCCCGCTAGCCGATAGTAGGTCGATGCCGTATCTCGACCATCCATCGGGGGAAGGTCATCGCCACATCGAGAGCAAAAACATGCTCTACACTTACGGGACTAATTACGTTAGCAGTTGACGCGCCTGGAATCACTAATCAATCACCTCGCACTCCTCCATTCACTCTCCGTCACACGCTTCTCCGCCACGCAACATTTTTTTTTCTCCCACGCCTCACCTTCCCACTCCTTTCCATTCCCGCGCCGACCCTACAGGCGGGGACGAGCAGCGGGGAGGTGGCCTAAGTCGCGTTTTAATTAAGGTCTCTACGCCAGCAAAGCTCCCCCACTGGGCGGACTAGCGTTTCGAAGCCCACGCGCATGCGATAGCCTCGACGACTGCAGTGCCAGTCCAGTTGCTCTTAAGAGATCATGCGGGCGCTTCCGCCTATACGAGTTACGTTTGCGTGTGCTAGCACCACGTGTCAAGCAGAGGGCGAACCTTGTTACTTTAATAGTGGGAACTGTATACTGAGGTAAATAGGGAAATGTTTTCCGTTGGAATTCGCATTTTGTGATGTACACTTATTCGTAATACCGACGTTCAAATAAAGAATCGCTGTAAAACTAGAATCAAACAAAAAAACACTGATTTTGAAAGCAAGAATCATACAAAGATACAGAAAACATATCAAAATAAAATAAACTTGATTGATAAACTTGATAAACTTGAATGAATAAAATTGATTATAATCATCACTTGCATGGATATGTACACTCTTTAAACTAGCCAGAATACGCCAAAACATTTTCATGAGTAAAAAGAAAACTTTATTTTAATTTTTAATAATACTGTACTTTATGCATGTGTATATAGTAATAAAATAGCAAATTGGTAATTATAGTCACTTTATATACTATTTTGCACATGCCAATGAAACAAAACCACGAACAATGGCTATCAAACGCTTGTTTATGCGCAATATAATTTCTTTTGAAATTTACAATGCCAACATTATAAAATGAATTTACTTTTGCATGTAATATAACAGTTTCAATTCAATTTCAATTTACGGGTGAAATGATTAACAATTGGAAAAAAGAAAGGCAATGATTTACAATAAAAACTACGCATAGTACACTGGAAAAAATATAATCGAAAAATTGCACCCTAAAATATGAACATTCCAGTTCGCAACAATTTTATAACACAGAAAGAAGAATGTATTAGTATTTTAATTTGAACTACTTTTTCTGACGCTGGAATCAAGTGTAAGACCAACATATTAATACATTGAAACAAATTATGAGCATATTACACAAATTAAATTACCTTTTTCTAAAATAAATTAAATCGAACGCAAATTTTAATGAAACCTCATCCCATCATATCAAATCTGTAACAAATTTGTAGATTATTACTCACGAAATAAAGTTATATAGATTACAGCATTGGTCGGCCAAGACCCGCATGGGGAGTCGAGGGTCTGGACATTACAGCATTTGATGTTGCATTTATCGGCTAGTTTAAGATGGAATGTTCGTGCCAGACGATAGTCAAACACTCGACCATTTATTATATCTACAGAAAAATAATAACTGCTAGTAAATGTGCAAGAAGAATTTAAACATTTATTTCTAAATAGTTGAAAGAGAAGTATTGAATAGTTGCTTTAGAAAAAGAATATTTACTAATTAATTTAGTCTCTCGCATGACTTTTTATTTTCACAAGTTGGTGATACTTAATAAAGATTTTGTTGATTTCAAATGTTGGTTGCAAATTCCAAGGCCGAGAGCCAGTACTTCCTGTTGCGATGAATTTTGTAGCAGTCTTTGTGTCAATTACTCCTCAGAATGCCCGGTGAGGTACATTACATTTAATGTCGTCTCATTCCTAAAAAATAACTACATATTGAATGAAATAAGAAAGTACTTTCACCGTATAAATTCCTCTATAATTTAAAAAAGCCTTGCCCGCGAATATTTTTCCATAAGATCTTATACTAATATAAACTTCTTTTATTAAGAGATAGGTTGGTAAAGGCCAATTTTTTTCTTACCATCTTGAAGAACGCAGATTTTGCTTTCTTTTAAAAGTCATTTTTGGGGGTACTTAACCCTGGTCGATCAAACGAACATACTACCTTAATCTTACAACTTCCGTCCCGTTTTCAGTTTCTGTTTTTGGCCCAAATATGCAACTGTTGAAACGAACAAATTTCGAAGCGGAGGACGGATTGGAAAAACTACAATCATGTACTACATCACTGCCTTTCAGATCCGCCATCCGGAAGCATTTTCAATAAGAAGCCAAAGCTCTATTATGCACATCAGTGGTACAGTTGTGAGTAAAGCTCTGGTTGAAAAACACTTTGCCAGTGCATCCTTTCGTCTGCATTCTAACAAAGACGATGTTCAAATAACAGTTCACATGCATGTTGGGCCCTACCTTTTTGACTACCACATATTTCGCAGTTCGTCACTTTTGCAACCGTTCCTGGCCAGTGGTAAACATCGAGAAGCACGGAAATGCCATTGTTCTGGTTAAGGGGCGTAGATATAATTATCGTTTAGGAATATTTGAAGATTTTAATTATTTTATTTATGTTATCATTAAAGAATTTTATGTGTGTATCTGTTTAGCTGCCTTTCCTTTTCGGAAAAATATATTTTGAATAAGAAATATGTATAATATTTTTTTATTATGAAGTAGAATCTTTTAAAGAATGTTATTTACAATTTAAATAATAGTCATTAGTTATATTTTTTCAGTTTTATTAATTGGAATCTGTAGAGCAATGTTGTAAGAGTTTAATACGATTTCACATTGAAAACGCGATAGAAGTATGTCATGACACCAGTATAATCTTACAGAAAAGTTAAAAGCAAATAAAAAATAGGCATGTCTAAACTTATCTTTTCCTCATTAGTGTTCTATATACTTAATAGAAAAATAATTCCCGTATCTTGTTGAGACGTTTACTTCACAAAAATTCGTTGTTAAAACAGGTTCAGAAATCTCTGCATGTTTTCTAGGCCAACGTAAAGCATTCATTAACATAACATTACCATTCAAATATTCCGAATCCAAAAGAATATCTTATTGACATTTAATGGTACATAAATTACGTCGCTGTCTGGGAACAAAGGTATTTGGCTTTTTGTCAACTCTCGTTATCACCACGCTTTTTTCCACATTCACGCATTACCAATTCACCCCCCCCAAAAAACCTGCACTAATCTATCTCATTAATTCTTCCCGACCCCGTCTATATGTCTTTCAGCTTCCAATACGGAATGATAAACGAACATCCCCCCCCCTGGCCCCTCTCCCACGTGTTCATTACGCCAAAAACGCGTGACTCCTGGCGACGCGACAACGCCGGTTACATAGCAAACAACGCGCGTAGCGACAACAACCGACCGACCGACCGACCGGCAGTAATCCGCAGAATCAGTCGCACACGCGATAGGCGGCGCGCGGCGCGCCTGCTCGATCCGCACGCGTCGCCGTCGCGCACGCACGCGCGACCGCGGCACGCCCGTCGCCACGACGCGCTGCTCACGCGTGCGCCGCATACCTCGCGGCGGGAGTCTCGGCGGCTCACGCGCTGCGCGGCGGCACGGCACGGCACGGCACGGCGACGGCTGCTGGCAAATGACTCGTCGACAAGTGTCGCACTAATGAGCGACGGGTTGGCGTCGATTTGCAAGGCAACTTAATGGATCTCTGATACCGCCACACGTTTTTATTTGACAAAATCGAAGTTTCAGTCAACTAAATGTGAGCCAACAACAACAAACAAATTATTTTTTTCTAGTGGAATATCTCTGGCAGATTCTTGCTAAGTGACAAATGTGATACTAGATAATATAGATAATTAAGAAATGATGAATGAAGATTTAGATTATTTTATGGAGAGAAGTTACGAACTCCCTTTATTTTTCATCCTCAGACAAGAAGTTAAATCATTCATCATAGCTGCTATTGCTGTTGTCATTCGGGTCAATTAATTAATTGGAGTTAAGGAATCATCCACTGGTGAGAGCATTGAGGAGCTCGAGTTATTACGTATTGAGTAGGTGAGGCATATATCACGGCCGCGGACAAGGTTTCCCACAGATTTCGCAGGCACTGCGTCCAGAGAAACTGTCGCGATATTTAAAAGGACTCAGGTACACATTTCTTCAGGTCGGCGGTACGTCTCAGGGTACCTGACCTATGACTTTTGGAGTAGTCGCTGTACGGTTTTTACTCCTATTATTAGTTCACATTTTCTTTAGTAAAGCAAATAAGTTATTAATTTAAATTAATACGTCACTGGTATTTGACCTTTTGAACTGGTATTGAACGTTTTGTTATCGATATCGCATCACTTACATGTAAGCTCTAGATGCGAGCACATACGCACAGAATCGTTCTTACGTCTCTCGCCGAACTTGTGTCGTCGTCGCCGCCCCGCGCGCGCGCGTCGAGCACGCCACGATAGGCGCGCCTCTGCGCGCGCGGAACATTCAATCACACGCAGCACGTGACTGCGTGACGCTTTTTATCCGCCTCCCCCCCCCCTGCAGTCGAAGCGGTACTCAACGGAACAAGCCACGCGCAGCGAGACGTCGACTCGCAGAGGTAGCACTCCAGAAACAACGCTCAAACATTCCATGACTTTTTTTTAGAGCTATAAACACTAGTATGAAATATGATTATATTAATAGAGTCGATAAATTAATTGATGGACAAAGGGGGATTTCAGATACACTTCTTCCTGGAAAAAGAAAACTTACACTGTCGATTAGGTTTGCCTCCATATTCAAATATAGCAGCTCAACGTGAACTATTTCTAACAGCAGCGAAGAAACACAACTAATTGACAAATGTAATAAAAAGATGAGTGTTGTGTTCTTATTGAAATTCATTCCATTACCAACTCATTCTCCCCTCAACTCATTTGTTTGTAAAATTTCATTTAACATTGTTTACATTGCGAAAATTTTACATATTCTACATATTGAAGACTATGAGGTCTTCAGGAAATTATATTGAATAAAAACATACGTTCAATGGCTATTGTTGCTTCATGTGTTTTTTATTGATATGTCTGGAATATATGAAATAACATGCATCATTATTTGCTGTTCAATGAAACAATCTGTGTAGGAAAATATATTAATAGTAAGAATAATAAAAGCGACGTAAGGAATGTTTAAGATACAAGCTCGGAGCGTTCTTATTTTCTAAAAAAACGTTTTATTATTTTACAAAATGTTCATGCTTCACATCCTATTACACGTGCTATTTTTTTGCCGTTATTATTTTTAAAACAATATTACTTTTCATGCAAATAGTTACTAGCACATGCAATTTTCCACATTACAAGATGTAACTACATATATAACGTAACAAGACGTAACTACATATTTCGGCAGAGCGAATCACATGCACAAAATTCAGAGAAGAATTCAGAAATCGGACGTTGGGAAATGTTCATTCGCGAATCGCACTATTAGGGACTGGAACAGTTTGCCTGTGACAATCTTCAATCCCTTTCCTC
>BOPP01000112.1:2214780-2235412 GCA_017312745.1 Gryllus bimaculatus | reverse complement strand
CACATGGGCCGGGGCGGGGGCGGGGGCGGGGGCGGCCGCGCAGGGCCTCTCGCGCGCGCGAGGTCGCACCAGCCCGCAATGTTTATGCTCCGTCGGGGCCCGCATTGTTTCCTTGGCGATCTTTATCCGTATGCAAATAGCCGGAGGCCCGCACAGCAGATAGGCGCGGCGCGGGCGCGGGACGGGGCGCGCCGCCTGAGCAATGGGAACGCATCCCGGTCGGAGGCGCGCGCTCAGTCTTCGCCTCCTTCGTTTGGCCTTTTCGCGTTCCGCCCCGGGGCGAGGTGGCAGGAACAGGTGGAGGCTCCGAAAGAGCTCGGTAATAAGAAGAGAAGATCAGGATTTTCTTTCAACAACCGTGCAGTTAAATGGGCGGCTGCAGCGGTGAGTGGAAAGCAGGACGCGGAAGGTGAAAAAAGCTAAGAACATTATAAACAGCAAGCATTTGGCAATGAAAGGAGACTTAGCGTGAATCTGATAGCGAGGAAACAGCGAAGCCGTCGAGCGATCGCCTCTCTTATTGACACAGGCTGTGAAATGCTGTATTGCTTCACACTCGTATCAGTGAAAATTACATATTTTTCAAAAGTTGTGAAACTGAGCGGGCCAACGATGGGCAAAGCCAAGCAACGGTCGATTGCAAACCCACTGAAAATTATGACAACCAAATTTCGTAGAGAAAAAGGATTTGGAAGGTTTATGCAACAGAATGCATAATTAGGAAGCGAAAGGACTGCACATTTCCGCACTCGTTACATACCAAATGTTTGATAGCTGAACTAACTCGGTAAAAAAAAGATAAAATAATACTTGTAGCTATCTTAGTACCATCAGGATATTATTTACTAACAATATATTGCATAAGACAAAATTTTAAGATACCACGCACTCTTGTATTGTTCCTTAGTTAACTGCCAGTATTGTGTTTAAGAATTACTGTGTATTTGGTTTACAGTGTATTGTGTTCGTTCTGTAAAATATTGTATATTTAGTAAAAAAGCTACCCGTAAACTTAAACGTAGCTTTCTCTAAACGTTTCCTCAAATAACTTCACTTTTTTCGCCTACTTCTTCTTCGTCCTTTTCGCCTTTCTTCCGTTCCCTCTTTCATCGACAAATTTTATCATTTTTAATTTTAGAAACTCCTTCCCCCTGAACGTCCTCTTCTTTCCTTCCTTTACGAAAACTCCCTTTCACTACTATGACACACTTACTCCAGTACTATTAATGTTCGCCTAAACGCGCCATCCTGATTGAGTTTTTTCTGGGGTTTACTCAATCGCTTAAGGCGTCTATGCCGGGAGTCCCTAGTGTTCTCCAGACGTAAACGTACAGCTTGTCATCCCCTCTAAATGTTACTATCTAAATGTTATGTAATTCCAGTGGTTAGCGGAAGAGCAGGCCCTAATGGCCTGAGCCTCGCCGATTAGTAAAGACATTGATTGATTAAATTGAAACGGAGCAGCGAAACCATGAAGTAGTGTGGATGATTCAGTAACTATCATCAAGAGAAAGAGATGCAAGAACAGCCCGAAATACAAGGTAGAACGATATGAAGCATGAAGAACCACTTAAAGAAGACTGGTGGAAATATGTTTAATGAATATTCGTTTCACAACTATGAGATTGGAGTAGTTTTAAAGAATAATTGTCTCTCTCTGTTAACTTGAAGATGAAAATGGTAGTCTCTAGAGAATGTGAGCCTAAGTCATAATCGACGAACCCAAACTTTCCATTGTAGCAGATATAGAAATACTGGTTGTTAATCCTGAAGGTTCGTGACATCTTGCTCCAATCAGAAACTTCCCAACACTTCCCATGGCTAAGCTTCAATGGGGTCGGGAAGTAACCCGTCCCTTCCCTTACTGACAAACATTACCGGCAGCGTGGTGTGTGGTATTTCCAACCAATACGTCTTTCTTTCTTCCCTTCATATTTATTTTCACTCCTGCAGGGTTCGTTACTTAAACGAGTCTGGTTAAAATGCAAATACCGGCCGAACATATGGTAGACGGCCGTACTGCCAAAACCGAAGAGAAATGCAAGTAAATTAAATCCTTGCAAATAAGACTGAATCCCCCTGGAATACTATGGCATCTACTGCGAGTGGAATAGTCACATTACTTTGGAGATCCGATCAATGTAGTTATCTCGACCGAAGAATGCCAAAGAATCTGTAGATTTTCTGCTGCGAAAAGCTCGACACGTTGTTCTTTAAAGTAAATGTTTTTCTAGAATACCGAAGGGAGGTTATTCGTTATTTCCGAAATATTTTGGGTAAATCCTTAACAAAAAGCCTGAATAGGAAGTATCGTGTATTACAAGTTTTGAGGGTGGTTTTCGGAGAATGAATCGGCAGAACAATGATGGATTGTGCGCCCTATGCGGAAGCAATTGCCGCAATACCCCAACTCCCCTTTATTGAGGGGAAGAAGTAAAGATGTTTTTCAATTAAGCTTAAGTTGCGCCCTGTTCGATGCAGTTCGTGCCTCTAATGATAGGGAAACACGCGCAGCTGAGAGAATATTAAAATGCTACATGCTCTTTGATGTCCCACCGTTGTACAAGTTACAACGCAAGGAAGGCAGAGAATATTTTACTTTTTTAATAAATATATATGTATCTCTAGCGAGTAAATACAAGTCATTCAAACTCTTGTAAAAGCTTGGTCAATAATTTGGCAAGTGTATTACAATCTTCCGGCACGGGCGCGGGGGCGGGGGCGGGGGCAGGGCGCGCCGCCTGAGCAATGGGAACGCATCCCGGCTCGGACGGCGCGCGCTCAGTCTTAGCTCCTTCGTTCGCGTCGCGTCGCGCAGCTGGAGGAACAGGTGGAGGCTCCAAAAGAGCTCGGTAGTATAGAAGAGAAGATGCAGGATATCTTTCAACACTTGAGTAAATGGGCGGCTGCAGCGGTAAGTGGGAAAGCAGGACGGCGGAAGGTGAAAAAGATAGAGAACATTATAAACAGCAATGCATTTGGCAATGAAAGGAGACTTAGCGTGAATCTGATTGCCAGGAAACAGCGAACCGTCGACCCGATCGCCTCGTCTGTATTGACACAGGCTGTGAAATGCTGTATTGCTTCACACTCGTATCAGTGAAGAATTACATATTTTTCAAAAGGGTTTGAAACTGAGCGGCCAACGATGGGCAAAGAACAACGTCGATTGCAAACCACTGAAATTATACACCAAATTTCGTAGTAAAGGATTTGGAATGTATGCAGCAGAATGCATTAATTTAGGAAGGAAAGGACTGCAACATTTCCGCACTCGGTTTACATACAATTTTTGTAATATCGAATCTAACTCGGTAAATTGAACCGGAGAAGGCGAAAGCCATGAAGTTAGTGTGGATGATAAGGTAACTATCATCAAGAGAAAAGATGCAAGAACAGCCGAAATTACAAGGTAGAACGATAGTGAAGCATGCGAACATTTAAAGAAGACTGGTGGAAATATGTTTTAATAATATTCGTTTCAAAACTATGAGATTGGAGTAGTTTTAAAGTATAATTGTCTTATCTGTTAACTTGAAGATGAAAGATTGTATTTCTAGAGAATGTTGAGCCTAAGTCATAATGGACGACCAACTTTCCATTGTACAGATATAGAAAATACTGGTTGTTAATCCTGAAGTTTGTGAACATCTGCTCCAATCAGAACTTTCCCATCACTTCCCATGGTAGGCTTCAATGGGGTCGGGAAGTGATCCGTCCCCTCCCTCTGACAAACATTACCCAGCGGTGGATTTGTTATTTTCCAACCAATACGTCCCGTTCTTCCCTTCATATTTATTTTCACTTCCTGCAGGGTTCGTTACTTAAACGAGTCTTTTAAAATGCAAATACGGGCGTAGACGGATTCAAAGAAGGAAACGGATAAGAGAAAATCCCCTGCGAAATACCACTGCATCACGTTACTAGTTGGAGAATAGTCACATACTTTGGAGATCCGAGTCAATGTAGTTATTCGACCGAAGAATGCCAAGAATGAGATTTTCTGCTGCGAAAAGCTCGACATCGTTAGTTCTTTAAAAGAAAATGTTTTTCTAGAATACCGAGGAAGTTATTCGTTATCGAAATATTTTGTAAATCCTTAACAAAAGCTGAATAGAAGTATCGTTATTACAAGTATTTGAGGGTGGTTTTCGGAGAATGAATGGCAAGACACAATGATGGATTGTGCGCCCTATGCGGAGCCAATTGCCGCAAAACCAATTCCCCTTTATTGAGGGGAAGAAGTAAAATGTTTTCAATAAGCTTAAGTTGCGCCCTGTTCGATGCATTCGTGCCTCTAAAAATATAGGGAAAACACGCAGCTGAAAATATTAAAATGCTAATTCTTTGATGTCACCGTTGTACAAGTATAACGCAGGGAAGGCCAAATTTTTACTTTTAATAAATATATATGTATTCTACGAGTAATACAAGTATCAAACTCTTGTAAACTATGGGTCAATAATTGCAAGCGTATTGCATCTTCTTCCATACCATGAAGCAACATAAAATGATATATTTGGATAACACTAAAATAAGTTAGGGGACGAAAGTATAAAGAACATAAGAAAACACTAATTTGTAGTAGTACCACAGAGTTGGTTGCCTTATGGAACAATGTAATGAATTTCCGCTACCATGATCCTAAATGTGAGAGAAGACAAAATAATGCGCGGCGTCGCCCGGTCAGCCAATTAAATACTGACTCCGGCCGCGGAAGCCTACGCTCTCGATAGAAAAGACATTGCGATATAATTTGGAATGCCATCAAGTACACTCACTAGGATAGTACACGGGATGATGAGAGTTGTAAAATGTAATTAACAATCAAGGTGATAGAAACGATTCTAAAACGGACCTTTAACTAATAACATGTATTAGATCATAGGTACAACAAGGCGGTGAACGTATCACTCCAATTCTTTGTGCAAACCACCCTAAACGGAATACAATTATTTGAAGTATCAAGACTTGACATTCGATTCCGTAACGTCTCTCAGGTTATCGCCGTATATGGCGGCATGGACCCGCCCTGCGTAGCGAGGCGAGGCGCGGCCTGGTGTAGCCCCGCGTGCCGAAGCCGCTTGAGTGCGCAGAGACGCGACAGTCGCACAGCGCGCAATGCACGGGCTACGACGCGGGCGTCAGTGCAAGGGGGCAGGTGGAAAAGGAGTGAGGAGCTGAGGAGTGAGGGGTTGGTGAGAACGGCAGGCGGGGGCGCAAGCGCAGTGGGTGGGCACTCGAACAGGACGCGCGCCCGACACTCGGGCTTGACGCCACCGTCCGCTCCCCCCCCCCGACGCGTGCTTCCGCCGTCTGGCACACCCCTGATTACCTGCCCCCGTCGGGACCCCCACGCCCGCAGCATGGATGTGAGGCGGTCGACGGGCCGACGAGTGAGGGTGCAGGGAGGGGCGGGGAGGGAGAGCGAACAACGACGCAGCGCAGAGCGCTCGGATGCTACACTGCAGCGTCTCCTTCGGGTCGGATCTGTCCCGCAGTCGCTGCCACTGTCGCGGGCTAATTGGGGAAATGAATCCATTTGGGTGGATTCGATTCACTTGAAGGAAGAAGGAAGTTCGCAGGCGATGTGTTAGTGTTCCAGGAAAACGAAAGGAATGAGGAAAACGCTCCAGAATTCTACTTACGTAATATATATATATCGTATTTCACCCTCTTCCGTCCCCTATGAACATTTTTCTCAAAATTATGAAACAAATTTTCACAAAATTATTTTCTAAATGAAAATGATACATTTTAATCACGAAATTCAGAGAATTCTTATATGGTGGTTGATATTAATTCCGTTCATACACAACTCGCAAAGTCCTCGAGTAGACAGAATGAAGAAAGTGGCTTAGCTAATTCATAATTTTATTGGAGACATTGTACAGTTTTAATAATTTATCACTTTTCCCTGGTACGTATCTTAATATTCCTACCATTCATTATTAATTGTGTTAATGTAGTACAAAATAATGTTTGCACTTGCAAGGAACTTGCATAACTCGCAAAACACTTAATATCTGAAACCGCGATTCGAATAAAGTTCATAGAATCTTTTACATACTAATTGTTCAATTTCAAGAATTAGCTAACTCCATCTCCCACTGCATTGTGTCACAAAAAATGCCTCTAAATTTACGATCGTACATTCTATTTACGTCGTGTTGTGATTACAGCCTAATGACAGGAATGGATGTAACCTTTATACGCCAATTCCCGAATTCAATTGACTAAGAACATGTGCATAGATAATGATGACGCCCACACTGATTTGCCGTGCGACCGTGCAGCATACCAATCAGGACAAGTAATATCGGCGTGCGTTCATCGGACAGCGTTCCCGGCAATTGCTCGTCAGGACGATAACGTTTTCGTTAAATAGGGTCGCGACGCGACGGACGCGCACTGATTGCCCCGCCACGCATTTTCGATGCATCGATCTGCATAGTCAATGACATTAAGAATCTATGAACTGAAGTTATCATTCGTGTCATTCGAGTTTCAAGAAGAGCGGGTAATTAATCGAAAAGCGTGAAATTTCAAAAAAATACGAGGGGAAGGTAAGCGGAAAAAAATAACAAATAGAGCGAAGTAGGAGAGAAAATTGTGGGAAATTTTGAACAGCAGTTAAAATTAGAAGGACATCTTCAGCAATGGTTAAAATGTGAAGTGCATATTACTATATAGCAAGCATTTTTTTCACTCACCACTACGGAACTGCTTTATTATTCGAGGAAAGATCCATCAGCAACTAACCTAAAACAGATACATTTTGCATTGATCAGCTATTAACACAATATTAAGATTTATCAACAGATACTAACACACATGTTACATATTATTGAAAATGGAATTAGGTACTTTCATAGCACTGAAACATTTTTATTTTTGGCAATTTATATTTGTATAAATTACATTTTTCAAATATTGATTTCACAAAGTCAAAGGCATGTTTTTAACAAGAAAAGTTTAAATGGATAATGCAATTTCTATAATTGATTACCTCTATTCTAACGGTAGAAACACTAAGCACGAACGTGCATTTTCTACCTACGCGTTTATTACTCTTTGCTTTCCCTCATTAATCTTTATTTTGCTTAAATTAGGTAATCATTAATGTCATAACCAGAAACAACAATAAGAGGAAGAATGGACTATTCATGTCAGCGATTCTAATGGTAACCATGATTAAATTTTCCACTTCATATTATCTTCCGAAATGTATGAAACGAATTTTGTTTTCTTTGGGCACGTTTTTACGATGAAAAAGTCTGACCCATGGTGCGAGTTTAATCCTACATCATACGCGTTGTGCGTTCACGCATTTCCTCGGCCTTGTATTTCGTTAATCTGGCCTTAAGGCGGTCTTGTGCCCTAGACCGTAAAGAGACGCTTCAGCGAAAAGGGTGCTCGGGATTGGCCTTAGGGGATGACTAAAGAGTTTCAGACTTTTTCTTTTCTTTTTTAAACAAGCCGCGGGTAGTGGAAGTTGCTGGATAGCTTGTAAGCAACCTGGATCACAACAGGTGGAGCCACAAATTCTGATATAACAGTATATGAAATGACGAAAAAATATAAGAAGATTTACTTCTACATTTCGTTGTTACAGTTACAGTTCTTCTCAGTTGTCACAACACTACCCCAAGTAATGAGAAATGGATTCGATATCACCGATCCAAGCTTTTGACCACCTCGTGACATGAGCAGTAGAGACTGGATCGGTAACTTACTCTTGCAATACGATTAGGCGAGGTTTTAAAGAATCAATCGGCTGTAATTATATTCATTACATGCTTTACTTTTATTTCTTGCAGGTTATTTCTGCGGAATTAAAACCATTCCTATCCTTTCACGAATCCGTTCCTTCATGTTCCCCCCCGGCGCCGTCCTTAAAAACAGGACCATTCCTTTCAGGACACTGTTGATACGACCTTGGCATACCACGGTGGCGCGAGTCTTTTACTGTTATCAGTAGGTACAAATTTCAAGGCCTACAAAATAAATTCCTAAGAGTAGTTGCTAATGTCCCTTGGTACATAACCAACACTCACCTCTACAACGAACATACATTGAAACCCATAGATTAATCACCAACATCACATATGCGATCACCAACTTCTATCACAACCTACCTCAAATCCTGGCTCTATCATCTTTTAAACGTCGACAAAAATTCATTAAATAATTACCAAACACGAATTAAAAAGATTAGTATCCACACCACTCATTCCTAAAGAGGTGGTGACGTATTCGTAGATCCTGGCTGAGAACCCGAACAGGATTTCCCCCCCCCCTTGTAATAGCGGGTACGTACGTTTTATATTCAAGAATAGTAAAAAAGTGTGAGTACACTATTTTTATTTATTATTATACAGATTGTAATAACACAAAATGAATGAGATGGATCAATATCCATAGAGACACATTACTCCTCCCAAGTTTTTTTTTCGCAAAGACAGCCTGTGATTGAACCTGTACAAAATCTTGCATATAAAACTGAAAGTTTTAAATTAAACATTCTTTGAATATATTACATGAACTCCACATGAAGATATGTTTACTGAACTATGTAATTTTCTTCAAAAAACAATTAAGAAAAGCAGTTTTGATATAAATGGGTTGAAAAAATCATCGTTATGTTATACAATTGATCGCACGGTTGCAGAGCGAGACGCCCAAAGCCGCAGTTCAACGCCTCCAAACAGCGAGCCCTCCCCCTCTTGTCCTTTACGCCGTGTGCGTATCTTCTCGGACGTTTTGTGCATAAATTCCGACAAAAACGTGCAAGCCATAATACACCTCCAACGGTGGAAAACCTCTCCTATGAATTAAAATATTTTAATGCGATCAGACATTGCAAATTCATATAATATATACGCACAAAGTTACTCTAAAAACTGTGTGATCTTGTGATTTTGTGATATTTTTACAAATTACCGTGTATTTATAGTAGTAGTGTTTAGTATAGTGTAGTGTTTCAAATACAATATTATTGTTTTCATTTGTAATACTCAAAATTAACAAAAGTCAGTATTGAGGTGACTGTGAGTTGTATAATAAACAACCAACATGACGACATGCTAGTTATTCCTTTGTTTAACTTTCTATTTTGTTTACTCCCTAACAAAAAGGTAATGCACACATTGTGACACTTGAATAGTATTTACATTTTTTTAAAGATCATTCAATTCGTAATTTGCATTTATGAAGGCGCGGCTCGAGCGCGCCAAATAATAAAAGAACAAGAGGGTTAAATTTGCTTTCCGTATCAGACCGCAGTCGGTTTCATGTGTCACGCAACTTCCGTTGTGTCATCGTGGTAGGCATGCACGCGCAATCAATAGACGCGGCAAACAACACCCATAACGCATACAGGGGCGCACAGCATGCGGACACAACGCAAACACGATCCGTCATAAATGGTAACGAACTGAAATCCATTCGCTCCGTATACCGGCAGGGGATTCGCAAAGTAATCAACGGGTAGTAAGAGAACCGCTCATTACTGCGGCCTGCTGGCACTACAGCCTGCGTGCGGTAGCAGGGGTAGGCGCCGCTGGGTGCACATTCCAAAGAATTTTCTTTTCTTAGATATGTTTATTAAAAGTAAGATATGTTCGTACTCGTTGTAGCTTTAGCGTGAGTTTCCGTAAGTCCGCTACAGACGCTTGTAGACTGAACGGTGCTCAGTTGGTGTTCCAAAATTAGAAAATTTGTCACAAGTTCGTTGGCCGAAATGAATTTCAGTGGGCAATTGTT
Organism: Gryllus bimaculatus; assembly: GCA_017312745.1. Lineage (NCBI taxonomy): Eukaryota > Metazoa > Arthropoda > Insecta > Orthoptera > Gryllidae > Gryllus > Gryllus bimaculatus. The sequence continues at coordinate 2,225,647 of BOPP01000112.1, read as the reverse complement.
CCTAATGTAAAAACACTGCAATTCGCAAACGACGTGATGATACAGACCTCTTTGTTGTAAGTTGAATTACGTACATACGACAATGAGTTAGAAAAACGACATTTCGCAGACAAATATATAGACAAAGATATCGTTTTCCAACAGCTTAACAATACTTGTACATAAAAACAACATTCTCTTATGACACAACAACACTGGGTTCAAGTGGATATTCGCGCAAACTTCAATTTCTCACAGTTACAAGTCTTCAAACATTGAGGGGAAAAACCACCAAAAACCATCTGGATTCATGAATTTAACAACAGTTAGTGCAAAAATGCATTTTGATAAGAATATTTTTTATTCCGCTTCTCAAAAACTCTTTATTTTATTTTCAAGAATGAAGACAAAGGCTTGAACATTTAAAGGCGTGCATTAAATTCTGAAAAGATGCGTTGGGACCTCATTTATGGTGTGTTTTTTTAATGTTTTGAGAGCTAGTTTAAAATTTGACAGAATAACACATCGAAATCGTTGTGATATCACAGAATACTCTCATTACAAATTATTAAGCATCGTGGGCACGGAGAATACCTTGCAAATAGTTCGCATCACGTTTTTAACAAAACAACGCAAAAGTTCCCAGCCGCGAACTGATGTGTATCCTCCTCCTCCTCCCGTTTGCTCGTCCTGCAGCCATTGGGTTCCACCAACGGGCGGGTGCTATTCGGTCGGCGGCGGCGGAGGCGGCGGCGCGCCGAACAATGGCCGAGCGACACCCGTGTTTTTCTCCGGCGGGCTGCCTCCAACTCCGCCTCACCATTCGACTCCCGGGCGGGGGACTCCATAAATTTTCGGTCGAGCCGCACTCCTTTTTTGAAATGCTCGCGTCAAGTCGAGGTTTGTTTGGGCAACATATGAGAATAAATCATTGCTGGGAGGCGGACGCCAGAGTTGAGAGCACGCGGCGCGCACCGCAGGCTGTCGTGCGAATAAAAATGAAAAGGTGCGAGACGCGGTGGCGGCTGTAAAGCGTCGCGCCGCGGACACGCGCAAACCGTTCACGGCGAAACTTTCATTTTTTATTCTTTCATATTTGTTTTCCTCCTTTAGACGCCTTGGTAGTTGCAAAGACGCTAGCTGCTGACCCCGAGGACGGCGTACGGTGCGCTCTCCCGGGCAAAAATCACACGCGCGAGCGATAACTTTTATTGAACGCGCGACGTGCGAGGCGAGAAGACGTTCAAACGCGCGCGGACGTCCGTTCCCACGCTCTCCGGCGAACAGGTTCTTTCTGGTGCAGATACATCGGAGGAATGGAAGGAGGCAAGGCTCGCGATCTATTGATGCCGTAATGGTGCATGAATAGAAGAACATGACGGGCAGGTTTTATATGGAAAAACCGCGTCGCTGTGGGGAGAAGTAAAAAGAAGTATGCAGAATTAATTGACGATGTACAGATGAGATATATTTTTCTGATATCTTCTTGTGCATAATGGTACAGTAGAATGCATGTAAATGTCCATTACTAAAAAAAATCATTACATCAGACACTGCATGTCAAGAATATAATAAAAACCAAAGGTCATTAATTGATGAGAAACCACGTTTTTGGTAACACTACACATCATGGTAGGAAAATAAAAAAAATCGTCGGTTTTAAAACTCGATTACAGGGGGAAAAACATTTTCAGTAGATATTGAATACATGCGAGTAACTAGTCTATACACTCATTATCATTGCCGATAATATCTTATTGAGCAAGGTCTAATCGAATGGGTTACTTGCAATTTGAAGAGTATGAAATATTGCGTAATGTTGATCCCATTGAAGATCAACGAAGATTCGTCGACAGACGCACTTGGCACTCAAAAGCAGTGACATGTCATTGCATGGTGTTAATAAATAAAATTAGGCTAAAGTCCGAACATGGGCGTATTCCATTTCCCATCCCCTTCTCATACGACCTTTCGTCTTCACCTACCAACCTCGCTTCATCACCGAACAGCGCCGGGTCACGACCGCACGTACCGCGCGGCGTGTCCACCCGTGTCCGCACGTGACCGACGCGTGGTGAATACCTCATCGTCTGATTGAGCGCCGCCGCCGCCGCCGCCGCCGCGGCTGTCGTCCGCGCGGCCGAGAGTTTGTAGCGACTGGCTATTTGTTGCGCACACACGACCTGATGAGATATTTGATTCGTTCATCCGATATTCCACACGACGCGCCGTGACTCGGCGCGCTCCACGTTGGAGGCATCGTCGCCAGCGTGGATGCAACGTAATTCCACGCGCGTGGAGTCCAGCGGGAAGAGAACTCGCTAACGGAGCGTTGGGAAGCTCATGACGACTTTCTAGTACGTCACCTAAAATTGCGACGTCCTTTTTTTTTACAAGCGTGGAACTACGCACGATACTAGGGCGTTATGCTAATAGTAATGCAGTCTTTGAAATATGTGAATACACGAGGGTGCTGGCTCACTGAAACACAATGAACGAGGCGACAACATAAGGAGTCTGGTGTAATGTACAACTTGTAGCACATCTGTCACAGACTGTGTCAGAATAGTAGCTAATTAACTCTCAGCAACTCATAGCAACGAGCGCACCTCGAGAGCCGTGGCGTTGTACTTTATTATTCAATAGAGTTCACAATTTCCAACTCTTTTCAAACTTTGAATAATGTAAACACTGTCATCTCCTGTCTCCTCTCTCTCCATAACAGTATTGGTGCCGCGAAGTCTACCTTCGCAAACGGCAGAAGTTGCAAGGGCTGCTACGGAATATATTGCCCGTACTTAATTTAAAATCACTTGTCAGGAAGTATAATTTTATACTCAAGTTACTATCAAAATAGTGATATATGATACAGCATTATTTTCATGATCATTTGCTACTGAACAAAATATATACTTCCATTTAAAAAATTGAAGATGATTAAGTTTCTCGAAAATTTAAAATATTTCAAACAATATATCTACAGCTTCATGACTCTGCATTGTTAAGGGAAAACTGATTTTTATTATCATGAACCGTTTATAAGGAACGAAGGTGATGGATAGGTGATAACCAATACACACGCATACGACGCATAGGACAACCAATACATTACTCGTATAAACACTAAAGTCCAACACACAAATATCAATGCCTGGATTTATTTAGAATGTAATATAAAATACTGAACACCATACATTTGTGTGCCTTTTGTTATGATTGTGTTCTAAGAGTAAAGTACTAAACGAAAAAGCATATTTATCTTGAAAGGCCAAATTCTTCCAAATATTTTCGCAAAGCGGAAATACAAAAAATATTTTCAGTGTGCTTCCTGAATTCCGAAAATATCTGAGTCTTAATCGCTTAACTTCACCATACTTCGTAACACAACTTCCATTCAACGAAACGGAATTCAATCGTTAAATTACTTCAGTGCGTCTAATGAAAAGATGCTTCTGAAAAAAAAATGAAAAAAAAATGCGTAGGTAGAGCTGGTAGAGCGTTCTGGAAGGCGCACGAAATTTCCTCGTCTCTTTGTAACTTTCCGCGCATCAGCGAAGTTTTCTAACGAGGGAGTTACGTCCACGCGGACGCTCACCGAAAAATTCCCCGAGGGGCCACGAGCCTTCCACGTGGCGGGGCTTGGCGGGGTCGGGGGCGGGGCGAGGGCGGGAGCGGGAGCGGGGAACGGACGCGTGGAAAACGGGTTGCGTTCTTTCACCCGTGACAATGCCCTCCACCTTTCTCCCAACTAACCAGAAGGCCGTACTCGCCGCCTTCATTTTCCGCCTTTCATAGTTTTCCTCCTCGTTTTTCGGGTTTCTCCTCTCTTCCTCCGATATAAAAAAATAAATATCGTGTCCGACGTTCCCAGTGTTCAGCGATTTCTTTTCTAACTCCGCCCGAAAATCCCGGTCTCTGCCCGACGCGAACTGCATTAATTCTGCTTGGGTGTATCGATATTTCTGGTCGATCTGACCGAAGCGATGAATCGGAAGCTTATTCGGGAAATCCAGAACATAAACAGCGGGTCAGTGGTTCGGAAGAGACTACATTGCGAATAAAAACACTTAAAATCCTATTGTTCCATTCCGAAGTATCTGTCGTGCCTGTCTCTTTCAGTGTCCTACTGTGTGACCCGACCATTCACCTTCGGGGATTATGTCATCTGTTCGCAAGGGAAACTCTCGCTGTGAATCTTTAGACAATGACACCGGAGGGAAGCTCCAGCACTTCTTTTAAGGTACTCAGGGATGGCGTTCTGCAGGGCAGAAAATTATCCCTTATGCTATTGTTACCAATGGCCTTTCCAGCTAAGACTTCGCTGTCTTGACCCAAGTTTTTATTTTTTGAAACAAGCTTTGGTCCTTGGAGTTGATCACAGACAGTTTGCACAGTTTAAACCTAGCCCTCAACGCATTTGTGTTGCTTATTTAATATAAATGTTCAGTTACAAAAAGAACACGTAAACATACAAAAATCACTTCTTTTTGACGACGTTTTTGATGGTTAAGAAGAGCTTGTCTTGAAATTCAGTGTTTCAGTAAATAACAAAGAAATTACCTCGATTCATTGTGCATATTGTAATGACTTAAATTTCTACATTTGGATATTTGTTTTTACTAAACCACTTATGAGATATGATTTTTTAATTTATAACTGCATTCTTTACCTTCCGTTCGAATAAATTCCCACAATAATTTGAAACAAAATCGAATAATTTTATATATTTAAAATAACTTTTATCAGTATTTAAATTATTTTTGAAGCGGGACTTTACACGTGACATAAAAAACAATAATTGCTTTCTTCGGCCACTGAAAAGAAGAAATAAACTTAGGAAAGAAAAATTTTTAAATTTGCCTAACAAGACAATAAAAAAACTCGTTTGATTTCACAGCACAATGAAGTACCGTCCGTGGACAGTTCATTCATCATCGTTTTATTATATTCACTACCATATTCTCAATTAAGTCTAGGGCAATGATGGACAAATGAGAAATAGAGCAAAACCTGATCAACACTTAAGTGACCTTGAGGTTCTCTTGTCTTCACGTCTCTACAATGAAAGCCTCCTAAACAACGCAAACTGACAATGTCTTTATTACATAATTTTCGCCGACGGGTTGATGAAACGTAATTAATGGTTATCTATTCGTTACACAACATTATTTTTACCTCACTTAACAAGTCCATGGCAGAATTGAATAACCTTTTACCACAATGTAACGTTGTAACAACTAGAATCACGTCCACAGATATTTAGCAAAGGTGCCAATACACACACTTCTGATGCTGAGCGTGATGGTTTCAAATCAATAAATTGCAATTACTAGTATAAAAGCGTGCAATAACTACATCAAGTCCGATTTGACGATGAAATTAAAAACTCGGAAATGAGTTTGAACACAAAACTCAGAGAAAACACGCACGCACCAAACTAATTCGTAATTCAATCAATTATCAAACATCCAACAGGGTCCGCGAGCCCCCTGCGAGCCAGAGTTATATGCGACGAATTCGCTGAACTTTCATTCGAGCTTAACGCAATACAGAGATGTGCGGAAGTATTATAATTCGGAAGCATACGTCACATGTTCGTAAACATAACATGCATCTGCAATTCTTTAGAGCTGCACGAATGAAGTGTACCAATGTCCTTTCTAACACGTTATTCTAAGAAACAATTCAATTTGATGACCATCGCAAGGTCATTACAACATACATATTCAATTATTAGGAAAAGAGTTTTCATTGTTGAATATCTCTTCGGCATATTGTGGTCAATTAGACCAAATAATGAACTGGTAGACCTAATTTAATCCAATGGTTTTAAAAATGACGAAAAAAGAGAAAGAAAGGCAAATGTTGGAAGGCCATACATATCTAATAAATTTTTGAATTTAAAGATATATTATTCTCCTTGACAGAATAGTTGTAATGCGTAAGATTATTTGCAGAATTAGTGCATTCTGCACATGCGGGAACACGTTATTAACAAACAAATGGACTTTATGTTTCACAAAACTGACTCATACCTACATACTTTACAAAAAAGTATAATCGAGCACATACTTGAATCGTGCTCTAAATGTACTACAACGCAAACAATTCTTCCTATTTGGGAAGAATTCCATCGGGATCCTATTTTCTCAGTAAATTAAATTTTCATAATATATTTCAATAAAATGAGCAATTATTATATTATAAATGCATTAATAGCAAATACACGTAAAGGAGAACATTGGCAACAACATGCAAGCTTAGAACATTTATCTGGGCTATTTCAATTTGGTGAAGTATTTGATTAAAAATAAACGTACAAGATCATCAACGTTCTTCAAATGCTTTTGAGGTAGAAAAACACCAACACGGTCAATTCAACCAGCCGCGTCCAGGGCTATGAAACATTGGCAGCAACTCATCGCAAGCAAACCCTTGTTGAATAAATCCCTACCTCCCATGGCGGTCGTTATAGGACTAGCTCGAGGCCCCGCGCGACCCGCAGGCCGCTGGGTGGGTCATTGTATTCACCCGCCGACCACCCCGCCCTCCCCCGCATTAAATTCTCGTTCATTTTTGCGCCGGATCGCGTCGGCAGAGGGGTTGGGGACCGATCGAGGCTACGAGGCGATATCAAAAACTCGATTAATCATCGTCATAATGCAGATTATCAATCCGCGGCCCTGTAATACCGCATGTTGCCAGCAGGGGCGCCGCCGTCGCTGTAAATTGAGTGGCGCGGCGAGCGCTTTCATTGGCTAATTGGTTTTGCCCCGCCCGTGACCGCCACGGCCGTTAACGAGCCCTTGGCGAGCGCGGCACTCGTCGGCGCCACCCGGTCCGGCCCGGCGGCCATTTCATGTGGCCCCAACGGCGGTGTGATTCGTTTTGTAGTTCTTTCCAACCATCTTTATGCAAACCATCGTAGGAGCAACAATAAGGCTGCTATCGAACTTTCATATACATCTTAATTTCTGACGGTGTCCTAAAATTCAAATATGTGCAGCTTGCACCAATTTGAATGTTAGCCTACTTGCTTCGAAAACACAAATTTGTTTGTTCGAACACGACCTGGGGCGGTGGGTTGTTGAAGGACGGAAAATTCTCAGTTTGTTATGTCAATCTTATGGCAAGCAAAAATAATGATCCACTCGACAAATAATGATTGTCCACTAATCAAAGCACGAGAAGTACGTTCTCCTAATAGTAGAAGTCAAATAGAACCTTGTCACATGTAAAATCTAATTTTCTTCCATTTTGTTCGTTGTTACCGTGTCATTGGAAAGGATTGAACGGTTGCCGCAGCAGTGACTCTGACCGGGAGGTACTTTGGTTCGAGTCCCAACGGTAGCGATTTGTTTTTACAAAAGCTAAATGATTAGATCGAATTCAGTCGGTGTCTGGAGAAAGAATTTTAGCGCCCGCTTGCTCGGTTGTTTTCCATGAGTTCTCTGATCAAACCCATGGAAGTGACAGAGCAATACTCTATAAAACTGGCCAGGGAACGCGCTTGATCCCCATACGCTTCTTTCCCCATTTATCATGTTCTCCGCTTAGACAAATAGTCACACTTGATACACCACACTATCACACATGTTGAGGGCTAGCCGGACGCATAGAACTTGTACCGGCTGGGGCGGTGTCCCGCTGGAGGAGAAACCTAGGAAAACACGCAAGCCGATTGTAGGTCTGCGCCATATCTCACGTTTCAGTGCGAGAGGAACACCGCCGCTTACCGGGATATAAAATGCTCAACACACACGCACGTACGTATATATACTAAACACCAGTCTAGTAGTCGATAAAATGACATGCGTTGCTTTACGTGGGCTTCGAAATAATTGATCGAGTTGAGCGCTCACGCGGATGAAATTATTTCTATACCAAAGGAGAATTGTGATATATACCCGAAAAGGTTTTGGGTGAATTAACATTTGAAAGACCTTTGAAAACGTAAACATGGTATGTCAGTTTCCTCGATAAATTCATTCGCTATTAAACAGGACATGCTCATTAACATAGAGAAGCAGCACTCAGAAAAATACAAATACTAATATTTATGTCTAGCATGGATTATGTTTAACAAAGGTAATTATTTTTGATATCCATAATACTGTACTTCAATTTGACCCTAGGAACTTAGTGTGAGAAAGAGAAGCGACTAGAAACGCGACAATAGTGAAAATGCTTTCACTGTCCCTATGTCTTCCCTTCCCTCCCTTTCTGACACGTGGTCCTAGACAATCTCTAACATATTTTTCGTTACCTTAAAATTCCATTACGCTGGAAAAAGTGAAAAGATAATTATCGTTTACATCCACAATTCCACGCTTCATGAAATACGATGATTATTCTTCCCACAGGAAACGCCATTATTGGACTTTCCAAAGTATCAAATGATAACTACGACATTGTTTTATCACTTATCATTGCTAACGTTGAAATATACTCTCAACGACTAACTGGTTGCCTATAAATTCTGAGAAACGAATTACGCCTCGTAATTTAGTATTTCCTTTATACGGCGTTTACGTAAAAGAAGTCGCGGTCCAATTATTTTGGCCGCTGATTGCAGATACGAAGGCACTGTAATAACCGGTAATTTTCGGAGCTATTTCTCATTTGATAACTACAGCAGAGTAAACTGTAGAAGTTATTAATATACGCTAGTAATGAAAAATTCCCGAATTTTTCTCGATAAGTCTCAACGTTTTTAGCACTCTTTTCAACAATTTGTAGACATTAGGTGATTTGAACAAAACAACTTGAAAGTGTTACGTTCTTCGGCTAAAACGTTGGATAAAAGAGATGCAATACAGATCACCCCTAACGTGGAAAATAAAATACAACACCAAAACATTCAGTCTCAACGAAGTTTTCAGTAAAATTACAGGCATTAAATAAAATTGTTCTATGTTTGAATTAAGAACAACACCGAACCCTAATACAATTTGCAGCTTATAAATAAAAAAAATAAATAAAAGCGAGGCAAGAAAACCTCACGAAGATCAAGTCGTTCCAAAGATTCTTACACGAACCTCGACGAAAGAAGGCTGCACGGGCAAAAATCACCAGACACGCCTCACACTTCATAAAGTTCGCAGCCCGAGAGGAGAACCGACAAACCGCAAAATCTCACTGAAGCCGCTCAGCCAAGCGCCACACGGGAGGAAGGAGGAGGCGCTTCGAAGGGGGGGGGGGAGGCGGAAAACCCTCCCTGGCCCCCTGCTCACCGCAAGTAGCCGGAACCGCGCGCCCACCGGGCCTCGACCCCCACACCGCTACTTCTTCTTCAGTTCAATCCCGATGTCACTCCGTTCAGAGAAGAAGAAGAAGGGGAAAAAACGCCACCGCAAATTTTAAGCTTCATCCTCAAGTGTCCGCGTCGCTCACTAGCCGTCTAAAGTCGATTCCTCGGGACTGGAACGCCATCGAGGGTCCCACGGGCATCACGGGTACGTGAGAAATTCCAGTTTATGCTAACCCGTGCAAAAGAGGAGCCGTTCGTTTTTCATCGTTGTAAAGAAGAATTAAATAGTTTGTCGGGGAGTCCAGTGCAGTTGTATGCAGTCCCATTCAGTTCCCGAAATGACATAGAAGCCTGTAAATTTAGTCCATAAATTAAAAATAATACTTAACCAGTATTGGGCCTATTAAAGTGTTTATCATGTTAGGGAACTCGTTTAAAATTTCTCAGTACTCTAAAAATAAACATTTCACATTATTCTTAATTTTTTACTAGTTTAAGGGTTAATGTTACGTTATATGTCAAATTACGTCGTAAAATGTTTGCTGTCTATTGTCAGTCTGGTACAGGGTTGTCCAACTGGTGGCTCGCGGTGCCATTTATCGTGTCCCGCGAAAGTTTTGAGTCAAAAGTTGAAGTCCCATGCTTCCATATCGAACGAAAACATAGCGCGTCTAGCGCACGCGCCCTGTCGCGGTCAACACCTCCTTAATGTCCACGTTTAGGTTTAAGAACTTTTATAGTAAATATACAAATTCAGAATCATCTCAATTTCACTGTGTTACGCACGCTACGACATGATACCACGCAAAGTTCCATTCTCCCCTCCTGAGTTTCAGAGCAGCCGAGCAAAGTGCCGATATAGGAAAGTCAGGTGTGGATCACGCGAGTAATGAAAATTTGGTTCGCAACCATATTAAAGGTTTTAGTGATGGCCCGTGAGGACTTGCAAGGTGGACACCCTTTGTCTAGTAGGGGTAAATCCCAATCTGCTCATTGTGTACTATCTTTACAGCTTTCTATTAGCCATCCATCGTGAGAAATACAATGGGCGACTGCGACATCTGCAGTAGCGAAATTACCTTTCGTAAATATTTCTTAAACAATTTTCTCTGTCTCTGTCCCCCCTGCCAGAGCCCTTACAATTGCCTCCACATCTTCTCACCTTTTCCAACCCATCATCCTTGTTTCTCCGCTTCTTCCCCATATTCTTGCACTTAGACCCACATAATTCCCACTTTATTCGCGGCAGTCAGCTTGAGAACAGCTAGAAATACTGCACCGTGTCATTAACTGCCGACCCAAACCCAGAGCTACCAATGACCCTAGCACAGCAACGCCACGTTCATCAGTACATCCACAATTCGCTCGTTTCTCCATTCTATCCAACTGACCCCATCGCACCACTGACGCAAACGCCCCTTTTAATGCTCCAATTGCAGCACTATTTTTAGAGAATCCCGTTTCCGCTACTTTCATTACGCAACTCTAACAGTACCTCCAATACACCGGCATCTCCACCCAACCCCCAGAGCCACTCCCCTAACCTCCACGCCATCCTAACGCGACCGCTACCGCTGTCGTCACCAACACGGCCCCTGGTACGTGCCCCTCCGGCAGCGCCCGCGCCGCCCTGTCCTT
>BOPP01000112.1:2196089-2214713 GCA_017312745.1 Gryllus bimaculatus | reverse complement strand
CTACCGCCGCCACCACCGCCTCCCACCGCCGCCGCCATCGCCGCCGCCCGCCGTGCCCTGCCGTCGCCGCGCAACCGCCACCGGCCACCGTAGCCACCGCCACCGCCGGCCGCGCGTGCGCCGGCGCCACGCGCTGAACTCGGGCGGCAAATGCCGCAGCGTCGGCGGCGCCCACAATGCGCGCCTGCGGGAGCCCCCGACACCGGCGCACAATAAACTACTTAGGCGGTGACTAGCCGCGCCTTACGGAACTTGGACGCGGCGCGCAGGAGCCGCGTGGGAGAACAGCGGGATGGGGACGGGCACTGGGCGAAGGTGGGCTGGGGCGGCGAGAAGACAGTGGGGAGTGTTGGATGGTGGGGTCAGGTAGCGGGAAGACGAAGTGAAGGGTGGGCGGGTGGGTTGAGCCAGAAAGTGTGTGATGGGCGAATAAAGGTACGCGTGGAGGAGAGGCCGGGTAGCGGTTTGGGGTGGGGAGGAGCGGACAGTGATATAAGGGCGTGTAGTAAGCGGAGAATGCCGGGCAGGGAGTGGTGAGGATATGGTGTGATGGGACGGGAATCGTAGTGAGAGCCGAGCGGGGGGAGTGGGCGGAGGGGCTCACGGGACGGCGCTGGGCAGGGCTGGGGGACGGGGAGGTGGAGAAGAGCTGTGAGCAGAGGAGAGCGGTGGCGGAGGGCGGCGCTCGCAATCCGATTGCGTCGAGCCCCGATTGTGTTCATAACAAATAGATCCCCCTCGGCCCGGGCGGGCGCTCAAGGAGCGGACGAGCCGAAGGACGCGCGCGCCGAGAGGCACCGCCTCGCCGAGATGCGGGTCGGCAGAGAGTAATGCGGGGGGGGGAGGATCTTGGAGAGAGGAAGGTGCGGGAGAACGGATGCGACGAATCTTACAGGAAAGAAATCAGGAAGTGAATGCAAACAAAAGGTGGAGAATGAGGGGAGGACAGAAAACGGTAAGGTAACGTTTAAACAAGGTTGAAACTTAAGAACAGACCGATGCAGTCCAGGGAGTATGGACTAAGAGTGTGACGAAAGACGAAATTAAGTCAAAGGAAGTGGAAATGAGCTAAGGGTAAGAAAATAGGGAGCATCGCGGAAGGAATTGGGCAAGGAGAACAAAAGTGAATCGGTAGAATTCAAACGGTAATAATAGATTTTCAACATATAAGAATACAAGCCTAGAACTAAGAGGATATACATCGTCTACGGGAGAATGACCGGAGGGAAATGTGTAAGGGGAAAGTCGTTTATGAACATGAGAGTAATTAAATGTGGACGATTATGCGAGCAAATTGAGGATCGAGAAAACTAAGAGAATGGATGAAACACATCCACAGGGGGGTACAATAAAGGAAATTAACGCGAGAGAGACATATTAGGTTGGAGAATGCAAGTAGAATATGATAGGAGAGAATATAATAGCAAGCAGCGCGAGTCGTAAAACGTAAAAATAACTATGATCGGAAAACACCTGGTTCAACCACAGACCAATACCAAAAGCTTTCTAACAAAGGTAGAGAAAACACAATAAAACACAAATTCGAGAACAAAAAGAAATATTAAAAATGATTGAACGACCATCAAACAAGACAATGCCGGGGAGAGGCGATTCTCCAGCCCGCAGAAAGGCCGTTCGGAGCAGGCGCTTCGAGAGCGCAAAGGGCCCGCCCACAGGGCGTGGGAAGACGAGGCTACCTCTCTCGCCTCCACGGCCCGCAGTGCGCCCCGCCGCCTTCCGCCGCGAGGGGACCTCGGGCGAGGGGGCTCTTAAACAAAATCTCCCGTAAATACTCCTCCCGCGTTTCCTTTCTCAGAAATTTCGCCCTCCTCCTCCGCCGCCGCCGCCGCGGGAATATTGAAAATAAATCCATCGGAGTACGTCTCAACTTAAGTATTTTCCTTTAACCGCTCGACAAAGCGAAATCGGAATTCACCGCAAGCGTGAGAGGAAGGGAGGCGGATTTTTTTACCACAGAACTGTGAGCCCTGCGCACGCGGCGGCATCAACCCTGAGAATGTGAACGCGGGAGGAAATTAAGTCGGGGAAGTTGAGAGGAAAGTTATTAGAAAAGAACGCTGATTTTCGTCTTTTTTTGAAGGGTTTCTCGTGAATGAGAACTAGAGATTTATGTAAAGAAGTTTTGTGAATTACAGTCAATATTAAAAAAGTATAAATAACATTAAATGTACCAACAGTTGCGAATACTACTGCTGAAAAACTGATTCGTCCAAAATTACAGTATATTGAGTAAGCATTATTGCCACAATAATTCATTCAATTTAAATCGTAGTGAGTAGAAGAATAACAAGAATTACAAATTACACCCAAATTACACATTACACACATTCATCTATACTCACAGTGAAACTAAATAAGAGAATGTAAGTAAACGGTTTATTACTATTACAGTACACACAAAGTTACAAGAACAGTTATAGTAACATGTAAGTACAGTACACCTATTTAATGGATATAACTCTAACGATGCCATACACGTATTTCTCTTTTTAAGAATTTACACGTCACTACACCTCAACTTGCCATTACTGCGACTCCCATCCCCGACAACGAATCTCCCGCTGCGCCGTGGGAATGAACCCCGGAGGCAGCCTCAGCCTGGCATATTTCGCCGTAAATACCTCCCGTCGACGCGAAGAATTTCAAAATATGTGGCAGGCGCCGCCGCCCCGTCTGCGCCCGCGCGTTCCGTTCGCCTCCGACTGAGGGATCGACGCAGCCGCCCGGCCGACGCCAAGGCGCAACTAAGGCCGTCTCATTAAACTTGCGACCATTCTCAGCTCTCGGGAACTTGCTAACAGTCTTTAAAATTAGATTACGGCTCGGCGGCGGCGGGGACTCGCCTTCGTCTTCCCTCGGGCCGGGCTCCCCGCGCGCAGACAATGCACCTCGAGATGAATAACGGTTCCGACTGGACGAATGTAAGGAGAGGACGCAGTTGAAAGCGATGGCTTTTCGCAAAATGCATTCCTTCATCTAAGCATCTTCTCTCAGCAATGTCAATGACACCAAATACAAGCACAATAATAATTACATACAAATGTTCCATATCAATTATTATTCACATGACCAGATGCAATAAGATTTTGTAACTTTTAAATAATTCTTGATAACAAAAATTAATTAAACTGAATAAAATACAATACTTCTATTGGGGTATCTTAAGATCAGATTCGAGCTATCAAATGCGGTGATAGCGCACTGCGCAACACACAGAATAATATAAATCTTGGTTGATTACTGATTCGAGCGCGTCAACTGCTGTGGACTTCAGTTGCGTAAGTGTGGCGAATGTTTTTTAATCGCTGAAGCGGGCGGTGATACTTACCATCTGGATGGTGACATCCGGCGTCGACCAACCCGCCGCGGCGGCGATGGTTAAACGGTTAGCGTATCGGACTGTTATACCCAAGTTGGCGGGTTCAAACTCGACCGAAGCCGTGGATTTTTAAGGACGAAAAAATCCTTCGTACGCTTTCCTTCGGAGGGGAAGTAAAGCCGGCAGTCCCATGTTCGTAGATTTACTTGCATGTAAAAGATCCTCAAGCCTAAATGACGCCTCTGAGCTAAATTCAAATCGCCTGTTTCTCGACCAAGAAATACCTCCTTTCTCTCCTAGTTGGGGAAAGGAGCGTAGCGAAATTTGCGTGGTCAGACGGAAGAGCGGGCCTGATGGCCCGAGTCTCGCCACGTAAAATAAGGCAAATTCAATTCAATTCATTTCAACCCGCCGACTTGCGGTCTTTTTCTCTAACCAGGTATCTCCCACCAGTCGGGCAACGTCCCTGCTGGAGAAGCTCTAAGCTGCCGGCCGTTTCCCGACATGTGAGTTAGTTTAGTGCAAGAACATGTAACTGTGTGTAAGTAAGTGTCGAGGAGAGGGAAAGATCGGTTCGTGGCACGTTCATTAATGTACTGCCCCGGTATTTGCCTGGTATTGATCGGAGAAACCACGGAAACCTACCGATCAGAGCGGCCGTCCGCTCGAATTCTCCCCCAGACAACGGCTGCGTTCGACTTAGCTATCTCGCTACGGTCGAAAGTCCTGCCACTGCCGGGACTCGAACCCTTGGACCTCCCGGTTAGAGACACTGCAGTATCATCAATTGATGCCCTAGATCAATTGATGAGCTACCTAACTCAGTAATATAAATATTACATAATAATGTAAATACAAATTGTATCTATTTCAACCATTAATGTGTAATTCCAAAAATAAGACAATAAAAAATGTTCTTTCCGTGTTTCAATTTCTCACTCGCAAAAAGTATTTATTTTTTACATTATTTCGGGTATTAAACACGTGATGGAATACACATTTTATTTAATTAGTATTACAAAAGCAGGTGGTTCATAACAACACTTACTTTTTCGCATTATTTGTAATATTGGCAATTTTAGAAAATTCGGAGAGTTCAACGAAAATGGACCTGATTTATTTTTATGAGCCTACTTTTCTCTATCTCAGAAAAATGTCGTTTTTAGAAAAAAAATCCTAAAATACCTATAATTCATAGAAAAGCACGCGAAAACTATTCGCATTTTCGATCAAAGTTACATGACCTTATTTAGACAATTGTTTTTGATGAAGAGATTTCCCTGAGGGAAAAGTTCAATGTTGTCTTCAATATTGTAGTTGTGATCACGGAGGGTGTCCCGCTGGTGAGAGATTTCTGGGTGAGAATATTAAGCAAGCCGACGTGTAGGTCGGTTCCTGATCTCTCCATTCAACTGGGGAAGAACATCGCCCACCTCCTTGTGGTAAAATATAGAGTACACTTACGGGACTAACAACGCTCTTGAAAACACGATGTAATCGATCAATTATCAGAGACAGCCAGAAATGTTTTGCCATTATCGATTTTTTGGTGTCAGGACCCACAAATCGTAAATTCTGATTACACAACGCAGTAACCAATGAAAACAGCGACGTCTTGGTGGTAGAAGCAGCTTGACTTGAGACTTGAGTTAATTCTTAATAGGATCAAGATTTACGGGTTTATTACGGGTATATTTATTAAGTATTTTCAAATGTTTCTATGTTAGGGCCCCACATTATGATCCCCTCACGAAAACCAATTTCTGCTGCAGCATTTCAATTCTCCTTGTTTAGTTGATAGGTTCTACATAGTATGGTGAAACAGTAAAAATTGTAGTGTGGTGATAAATCTTCTAGGTACTCTGTTATGTGATTGCTTTATCTCCTCAAAATTGTTTTCCGGGATATACAAATTATTACATCCCAAAATGTATCCGTGGCTTCTCAAATCCTTTTTTATTAATTTCATCAGCAGTAGGACAATATTACGATTTCTCGGAAGATATGTGTTCATAACTACTATTCTTCAAAATTCTGTATATTTCATCTGCGGATTCATTTCCCTAGCCACTAATTTCGCTACGAAAATGGATACACATAGCATCCGCTGTTGCTATCAGCATCGTCTCCCCAAAACTATTGTCGTAAACAACACCCTGACCGCCGCAGCATCCAACGTCAGCACTTCCCTTTACTACTGCTACCGGCATGACTCGCTACCACTGTTTGCATCTGCCACCAAATAACATGCCCGCCCTCTCTCTCGCTCTCTCTCATTTTACAAGCGAAGACGAGGCGTCGTAAAATCGGCTAAATTAAAAACGTAATATGCCGGCTAATTTCGAGGAGTTCCTCGCAATAAAGTGGAAACGAGTGCCTTACGAGGTCATTTATACGTTAGGTGCTCGCTACCTTCAAGAATACTTCTACAGAATTCGGCCAAATTTGATATTAAACTTATCAACAATGCAACTCCCCTCAGTCGACGGAGGTCCTCGGAGGTGAGGGAATAAAATCCAGAGGTCTCTGTATTTCTCGAAGGACATAACCAACACCCCGGCGGTTCCGTCGCAAGCCGTGTTTCATTACTCCCCGGCGCCCCACGCGCATTCGCAGCGTCGAATCGAAGCGCTCCCGCGGGGCCGCGCCGTCGCTCCCTCGCCTCGTCGAGACCTGTGCGCCCCGCCGCCACCCAGCACCCCACCTCACGCCTTGCGTCCCACGCCTGCGAAATATCGGTAGCTTGAGCACACTTTAAATCAGCGACGCCCGAACATTCGTAAAAATGACTGCGCGGGAGGGCGGGGAGGGGGAGGGAAGGAAAGGAGGCGTAAGCCCTGCCCTGGAAAGGGGGAAGAGGTCACCCCTGCCCCCTCCCCGACGACGGCATGAAGCTCCCTAAAGCTTAAAAAGAATGAGCGCCACTCTTCGTAGGATACGGCGCGCCCCGGAAACGGAGCAACCGCGGTGGACGAGTCGGCAGGTGGTGGAGGGGAGGAAGGTGGAGGGTGGGGGGGGAGGGTCGAGGTGGTGCGCGCGGGTGGTTAGTCAGTCCGTATTTCTCCTGCGCGCGCGAACCCGAGAGGGAGGGCGCGGCGAGCGGGGGGCATAATTTCTCATTTAATTAAATACATAAAACTGGAGACGTGAGCTCGTGCGGGGTGGGCGCGGGGTGGGCCGGGGAGGTGCTGCCATTCAGCGTCGAGGGCGCTCCGTGAGCTGAGCGCGAGGAGAGGCGACGCGCGCGGATTAGGAGCAGTGCGCAGCTTCAAGGGGTTATGTGGGTCGCCGTAGGGCGGAGGGGGGTGGAGTGGCGTTTTAGGGTGCGTGGGTGGGTGAGGCAGGGCGACTGATGCGTGGAAACGGCGATCGGAAGCTGCACTCGCAAGTTAAGTGATGCGGAATGCTAAACCGTCTGCGGCGAGAGTGTGAGTGGCATCATTATGGGCACAGTTGAAAAGGAAATGAGAAGTATAACATCAGCTGATAATTGTGAGTCAATGTGAAATAAGGAAGAAATGTACGAGTTATGAAACAAAGTAAATTAGAAATGGTAACGAGTACAAGAAGTAAGCAGATAAGAAACCAATTCAATCAGTGCTCTTCCGTTTAAAACTTTCGCAGATTTGAGTTAAGAAATCTTGAGCGAAGGGAAATGAACCTAGAATATTGTTACAAGTTTCTAATTGCAGATGGTCCGATCATATATCTAGTAGCTGTAATGCTTCAAAAAGGGATAAGCAATGCCAATTATATCACGGAATATTGTACTTGTGATCGCTTTAACTGACAATAATGCTTGTACGCTACGATAAAAGTTCTTTTAATATGGTGATTTTGATTAATTTATATAATACAGGAACATTTAAGTCGTTGGGTGTGTTTGATACCAGTGGTCTGAGCGCTGACACAGACAAGTTTTGGAGCAACAGATAACACAGAGCGTTCACAAGACAAAGACACGAAAGAGGACAAAGAGGTCGGCGCGGATGAGACTGGCAAAGAACATTACCGCGCTGCGTAGGACGAGCGCCGCGTTGCGCAGAGTGAGCGGCGGAGACGGAGAAGTTGAGTGTCGGCAGCTAACTCGCAGGGCCTTCGTCGGGGATATGCCGAGAGGATAACACTTCTCCGGAGAAAGCGTCTGCCCTCACGAAAGGGGCTCCAAATGAAATGCGTCACGGCGCACCGGCGTCTTACTGGGGCCGTGCGTATTGTGCCCACAATCGAATCGAAATTTAATTAATTTCACGTGGCGAGAGTCAAGCCGTAATCTCCGTTGAATTGCTTAATCCCAAGGTAATAGACGGTGAGGGCTCCTGGATTTCGAAGGCCACATAACGGTTGACGAACGTTTCCTTTATACTTAGATGATCTGCATTTTCATTCTCGTCTTATAATTTATGTCAGGAGACCTTCACAGCCAAGGTGACTATGGATTACGTCCCTAGTAATGCAATACTCTTCACAATTCGTAAATCATAGTGTAAATCAAAAACCATTTACCTCACTCTTTGTGTTAACAATGTTCAACCATTTATTCTTACTAAATATTAACATAGCAATTTTTCGTCATGACTATAGAATCTGTAAGTTACAAAAGTATACAACATAAATTAATATTGGATTATAAAGAATACAAAGGATAATAATTGTTGAAAATAGTTTCAACATACCCAAGAAACAGTAAACATTTAAAAATTTGTTACGAATTTTAGACGATTAACTTGAAACTACATTACACTGACGTCGTCTTACAACGATTTCCATTGTCACGATAATTTTCATTCAATTATCAGAAAAATGTTTTCTCCTTAGATAATCATTAAATTAATTTTTCAAGAAGGTATAACTGATCGTTCGAGAAACTACGAGACTCGCAATTGTTTTCTCGTAGCAATTTTGAAGTTCGTGTATGATAATACAGAAACCTCAAACGACGCAGTTACAAAAAATCCCTCTCGTATACAGAAAATGTCGACCGCAACAGGACTGTAGAACACAGCGCGTTCGAGTACGTGCGGGCGTTATGGGATCTAAGGAAGAAAGGTGAAATGGCCGCGACCGTTGCGGGCGGTGCGCTGCGGTACAAACCGCCCGACGGCGAACCACTCGCGGCCAAATGGGAGGCCAGAGGACGGCACTAGGACGACGTGAGAGGCACTACGTGCGGACAAGTGAAGATCAACGGACTCTGCTGCAGCAAAAAGGAAGCTGAGAAAGTGTGTTCTAAGGCGAGTGGATGGCCGTGGACTGAATGGGAACGGACTACACTTCTGTTGCTGCTTTCTTTATTTTGCTAGTCTTCTGTAAGCCCTTTAAGATTACGCGCATTATTTTTTTAGTTAAGATAGGAAACAAACAAATTAACATTTTAATTTAGTCAGATAATACAATATGGCCATTAGGAATTCTTAGACATTTGTAAGTTTTTTATGTAACATAACTAAAATAATTTCAAGTAAATTAGAACTAAGATTTTGAAGAAGACATTTACTGCAGCTAAAAACTTACTAGATCACTTAAGTCTCAGTACATTACTTTGACAATGTAACAAGGTATGTAAGTAGGACAGCCTTAAATCATTCCAGTTGTTAGCTATTTTTAAAAGCATCGTGTTCTCATGTCATAAATTAACATGCGTAATAACTAATATTATCATGACTTTGTAAGTGGTACGGAAATAATATTTATATACGTGAGAACTCTAGCTACATATGAGCGCCCCTAAATTAATTTAAGTACGCCTTAATCTCTTAATGCAATTTACTACCAAACTTCTAGGGAAATATTATATCATATAATTGGTGGTGAAACACTTCAATACGGAACTACAATGTTTCAGTATTTCCGGATTAATAATTTTAACTAAAATAATATTTCAAAATTTAAGAATTGTTTGCACTAAATTTAAAAATGTGCTTTACACATTACATCTACAAACTGACGTTCCAGAACCCCCACTACAACCCTGTACATTTCGCTACCTCCCACAAGCACCACTAACTTGCAACACAGTCGTGTAAGAACTTAAATTTTTTTATCCGGTAGAACACCGATAAGAAATCAGCAATTTCGTCTCGGGGGAGCAGAAGCCCCGAAATTTTCCCCGTGTTCCTCGCGCTGTAACGGGTTCCTCCGCGGAAGATCGCCGCATAGGAATGGCATGCTCTCACGGCGCGAGGTGGGCCCACCGGCTCGGAGGCTCCGCGCACGGCGAGAGGGCGCGGATTTGAGGTCCGTTGGCGCCCTGCAGCCCGCCCTCGCTACTCTGTATTCAGCGAGAGCGGCCCTGAAATGAGGCCTACAGCGACTCTCGGAGGGCTTTGCAAGGTAGCTAGCTGCTCTCGCTCCTCGTTTCAGCCCACGAGGCGAGGCACACGTCGTCGTCGTCGTCGTCGTCGTCGTCGTCGTTGTCATCGTCGTCGACAATGCCTTCGAGCTTTCGACGTCGCTGTCACCGTCGCCGCCGCCGTCGCTTGGGTGATTATTATTGTTGCTGATCCCGTATTACATTGTCGCCATCCACGTCGTCGCAGTCCCCGTCGCTTTGGATATGTGGGTAAGAACACAGCCACTTTTCAACTACATACCCGTCACCAATGCTGTCGTAGCTGCTGCTCTTATTGTTGTCTCCATTCTCGCCTGTGTTGCCGACAAAGCCAGGGTTGTATAACGTGTCCAATTCAGAAGTTCTCCACCATCACTACAGCCCACATCATTGATGTCGCGTTGTCCTTTGGAGCAGTTCCTTATCGTTTTTTTTTTTCAGAGCCACCCACAGCCTTCCATCTCTCCACTTTCACCGTCTTTAGCACCTCCGCAATTTCGACTGTCCTCCAGTTCTGATTACTCCCCAGTCAGATTTTTCGTTAGAGCCCAAGATCTAGTATCTCGAGACGTCCGTAACGTAATATTTTATACACCTCGGATTACTGTAATTATCTTCTCTGATCACTCCCTCTCGCGCTGTCATCATTCTCCAACTAAACACCGTCAATGTCATCATTAAAATACTTCGGCCAAGAAAATAAACTAGTAGCACTTCAAAAACAAATACTCTCTCACATTATTTATAACTCTTACGCTATATTACACTACTACTACAATATATAAACCTAGAAAAGTAACCAGAAAAAAATTCAAGCAGAAAAACAATTTTTCCGCGCAGAGACTCGAACTCAGAGTAAACTCCCCGAGTTTACTCGCCGTAACCCTTACCTCCACGCTCTTGAAACGCCAGTATCTCCAACTCTGGCTTGTTGCTTTGAAATGTTACATTTTGCTATATTTGCAAATTTTCGAAAAAGTGGAAAGTGCCGAAAATGAGATATCACCATATTTTTATCTCCTTTTGTTAATACATACGAGGAGAACATTAAATAAACATTTGGAGCTCTTTTTTAGAAATTGCATAAATACAGACACAAATAACGTGAAACCTACTAGTTTTTTTCCTATAAAAAATGTATAGAGCTGAATTTACACCTTTTCTCTTCTTATATTCGTGAGGGCGAGAACGGTAAAACGGAAATGGCAAAAAGGAGAAACTCTGAAAACAATGGATAGCAACACACATTTTTAATACGAGCAAAATAAATCACGTTAAACGAAGTACTACGCATACATTACACAACATGAACAAAAAACAATACAAGTAATCCCCAAATTTACCAACAATCTGAACCCCTTTATTTTAAAAGTCATGTTTGGATAACAACACGCTTATTAGTGTGCTTTACAGAATGTTTTGATTCTCTGTTTTTCGAATACTCGAGGGATTTTGGAACGCTCCTAGAATTAACTGTGAGCTTTACAGTGGCAATTTTAGTAATAAAGGCAGATGAATTAGTTACCTAGCCATTAATGTGAACGAGCAATAACAAAATCGCACTTTCATTACAGTATTTTCAGTTGTTGTGACATGCAAAATCGAGTCAGTTTAATCAGCGTACACCTGACCGCTCCATGAGCACAATTTTCACGAATTTATAGCATGTTTTCCAGGTCACACAACTGTACGCTCTGGCACCGTAAAATGACATGTGCAAATGTTCGCCGTATCTGTGTTCATAACGTACAATATTGGCGGGTGAAAGTAAGCTAGACACAACAAACTTTACAGCTTTGCATAGGTAAACAAAACTGTTTTAGTTAACAGAACGGTAACTGCGTAGTTTGCAGAAACGTCCATGATCTTTTACATCCGTGCTCGTCACGTGAGATCTCTACACGCGTCCGGTGCATTTACCGTACATTGTTTACTGCAGAAAATAATTTTGTGACAGATTGCTGCTCTAATTTACTTCGTATTTGAGGCAACTTGATAATAAGAATTAAGTAATTTGTCCATGCAATGAAAAGTACTTTAACAATATTTGAATAAAATCTTTCACAGTTAAAAAATATTTATTTAGAATTGTGTTAATAAATTATAATCACTTAAATCATCTACTTAATGGGAAATCAAGCAATAATGTTAATGAAATGTATGAAATAGTGATAGATCGTACAGGATAATAGTAATCCTGTTCATCCGTGAAAATCTTTTATGTATGATATTACATTTATATTAATGTTACTTAAAGTATATATGTTCATATCGCAATCGAAATTTTAAAAAAGAGAAATATACAATGAAACTAATTAAAAATCGCCAGCAAATATTTAATAACTACAATATCCATGCACCGCTTTCTCGTTGAGAGAACAAATCCATGCCAGTACGTCCAGAGGCATAGAAACCAAATATTTTTGACATCACTTAAAGTAAATAAATACGAACATTTGTATGTAAATAAACATTGAACGATGTATGAACATTTGATAAAATGTTGCTTAACAAATTACTTTACATTGCCGGTAAACCGGTTTTCTACTGATTTCGAATTAACTGAGCTCCCTTGGGAGATGCTTATGATGATATTAATAGGAGCTCTGCTACAAAAAGTATTATGTGCACTATTCTAGGAAAAAATAGACAGTCACAAGAAGAGACAAGAAATGAAACGAATTGTATATTAAAACTGACGAGAAATTGCTAGTATCTTTTCAAAATGTTTGTGACCTATTTATTTAAAAATACAAATGGCAAATGGCACATTATGTAATATACTTAGCAATAGGTAAATAAATTCTAAATAATCATCACGGATCTGTGTATACTAGTGTTCGCGAGACACCATAGGGAGTAGTTAAGCGTTAAAACTAAGTTCTAAAAACCACTCATTTTACAAATGAAAAGCACGCTTCCTTTGTCGTACATGCCCTCACACCCATAAAAAAGATGCCACGCCGCTCACGGAGTGAGAAAGGGAGGGGGGGCTGCCCAAACGTCCCGTTGCGGCGTGTCGGCGTGTCGCGGGCGTCGCCTCGGCGTCGCCGGCCGGGGCCGCGAGAGCGCCGTCGTCGCTGCCAAGAGGTGCCGGGGATGGGGCGTCTCGGCGCGGGCAGAAGCACTTTATGCAGTCTTCGCCTTTTTCAGTTGTCCCGGGCCCCTGCGCGCGGCACCCGCCCGCCCTCCGTTCCACCGCTCCGCCTCCAGTCGTCCCTCCTCCCCCGGGCACGCCAACTCCCCCGCTCGCCAACGTCAGCCGCGCCGCCTCAGTCGCCGCCCACGCCACGCCCCCCAGCCGCCCGCCGCCCGCACCCACCGCCAGCCCGCCTGCCCCGCCCCCCCCGCCCCCGCACTCGGAGCGGCGCTCTGCGGGAGCAGCGGCGATGAAAATTTAAAAAGCGACGTTGCGTTCTAGTAGTTACGCGTCCACTGCTTGAACGTCGCTGCGAGTGCTTGCCGCTGGCTCACGACTCCGCCGGTGGCGCTGCCGGGCGCCAGGTGCTTGGGGAAGGGCCACGCGGGGTGAGTGGGGTAGGGCGGGGTACGCGGCACAACGGGGTAAAGCGAGGAGAGAAAGGGAAGGACAGAAAATGGCGGCAAATGGCGAGGTGCGACGACGTTCGTCCTTCGAATGCTGGCGCTGGTTGGCAGCGATAGAGAGAGTGCTACATGAGGATCAGGAATGGCCACAGGCGTTTTATAGAAAAGGACAAATGACGTGGTTTTCAATCCGTGGCGGAATTTTTATTAACGGATTTCCAAGTTCGTTGTTCCATGCCTGTAAAATTGTATATGAATATAGAAAGTATATATTAACAAAACCCTATTTCAGAGCCAGTTTGGCCATATCACACTGGTGAAGTAGTAACGTTTGTATCAGTGTAAGCACACAGTAAATTTCCATGCACTGTAGAATAATTTCAATTAGAAGGCAATATATCTATAAAAAAAAGGAAACGAGGAGGCGAGTTTAGGACTTTTGTGAATCTGATGGGTAACGTGTGGATGACAAGCCAACAAATTGACTGTATCACGGTCTTTCTATTACATCAACATTTAGTGCTGTGACTAGTTCTGGTGCTATCTCTGAGGATGATCACTTATTATCCTGTTGGTGCTATCTACATATCTAGATACTGGCATCTACCCTTCGTTATAGCTAAGATATTTGATAATCGTAGAACAATCAGGATATCCAGAGGACTAACTCTGTTTTCGAAAATGAAAAAGAATTGCTGAATATCCAGTACATTGAAACTTTCCGAATAGCCGAAATCTAAACCATATTCCGCTAGCTACTCCATAACTACAAATTTCGCAATCGTCTGAACCATGTTACGACGCACCCTGCCAAGTTGTATATTGGAATCCACCCGAGAAACAACGGTACGCGCATACAATACTCGAACCGCCACGGACCGCACGCGATATTTCCTTCCTCTTGCTTCTCTCCCTACTTACACCCCTTTACACTTACGTGCACTACCGACTAAGTACACATTGTGGGGAGATTGGACCTTGTCTCGGCTACGGCGGTGCCAGCTGACCGTGAAACCCCCGCAAGTCGGCGGATGCGTCGGCGCCAATCTCGCCATCCACCGGGGAAAAACACCGCCACCTCCCGCGTTAAATCATGCATCACACTTACGGGGTTAACGACTTTAGAAGTTGACGCGCCCGGAATCAATCAGCAATATACGCTGCTCACAATTCCCTAAAAGAAAATATTCTGTGAGAATGTGAATGTCTCCCAAAGACCGGGTAAAAGAGGAAACCGTGCCACCAGCGTGACTGTCAGCGAGCAGAGCAGAGCAGAGGAACCATGTCGCCCCGCCGACGCCGCGGAGCTGCCCTCTTGCGGAATCGTCGCTGAGAGCGCCGTACAAATGAGACGCACTTTTTCAAGGGCAGCTACAAGAAATCTCGGCATTACGTCTACACACAAAGACGTCCCTTCTCGCCGCATTTATATTTGCGGTGTTTGGACGCAATTAAATTAATTAGAGGCAAAGTTTCAACCGTCAGAAGCCAGCCCGTTTTTACGTCTGCCTCCGCTGAAATAAACTGCAGTAAAATTTGTGAGATTTGGGTGGGTGATCGAAATAATTGCTACTTGGAATTCTTTTGTTCGTGTAGACCAGCAATAGCACCACTTGATTTCTACATCTTCTCAAACTTTCGCAGTCGTTATTCACTTTTTATGCAGCAATTAGGGAATAATCGCTTACATTAATTGAGCAACAGATTAAAAGGAAGATATTCCAGAAATAAAGATTAACGCTCCGAAAAGAATAAGATGGTATTCTGACTACGGTCCACGTGAAGTTAAGAAAAGGATGATTCATCATCGGTTTGAGATTATACATTGTGTAATCACTGCGACAGTCAATGCTTCCTTTGAAAATAATAATAAAATACGGAATAAATTATTTATATTTCCTTGCGTGTAATAATATTAAGAAACAATGTAAGCTTTCCCGGCCGAGTGAATGATTAAATTATTTTCTTACCATTAATAGGCCATGGTCCTCTTGAATACCTACTTCCGTACGTTTGTAGCAATATTGTTGAAATGATCGCCTGTGTACGATAAAGAAGTTTTACTACGGGAAGTTCCTAAAACAGTGAAGTATTTAATAGTTATTTCATCACCTCAAGAGTACAGCCAAAAAACGATAAAAAAACGAATTATCTTCGCCCGGCGAAAAAACTTACTTCCAGTCCATATGTTCCAATAACGTTCCTCCTCAAACGAAAACTTCAGCTCCGGCCGTTCCGATTTACATGCATTTTTCCCGCGATTGGGCAAAGAAGGTAGAATCCGAAGAGGCCGGCGCGGGAAGCGATTTCATCCCTTAGCGCTGCGCTCGCCGGAGCCATAAACTTAAATTTTTATTCCGCCGCCCGCGGGCGCGCAATTTCCCCCCAAATTCATATCGACCTATCGATCACGCGGTATCGAAACCGGAGCCATGAAACCGCATGAGTTATTCGCCCGCGCCCGCAAGGTGGAGGCGCCCCCCCCACCGCATACTTTAAAGCCGCTGCCAATAATAATTCGCGGATCCGCCGCCTCGGTCGTAAATTCAAGCGCCGCCGGGTAAGCGGGGGCACGGCGCGCCTCCCCCTGCCCCCCAGTGCCTTCAGGTGCTCCCTCAGATCATCCCGGAACGGCTTCCATCATCACTCAGCGTTGAGATGAGACGGACCTTCATTTAGGTTTTTGCTTCCCGTTGATAACTAATTCCCTTACATAGTACCATTTCTGTTTCGACTATCCATCTCTACAAGTGATGCGACAATTTCAGAGAATCGTATGTATTTGATCCTATTTCAAAGTACTGACGGTTAATTATAATTGTTGACTCCATCGTTTGAGTTCCTTCGCGTGTTTACACAGGTTTTTATATGTTTGAGATTCTATGCTTCCTTTGTCTCAGTGCGTTGAGATTAGACTCCTTTGTATTCCTTGCTTTTTCGTTTATTGTAAATAGATAATTCTGGTAGAATGCAATTTTGTTACATCCTAAAAGTTCTAGTATTCAACTTGATACTTTTTCGAAGTATTATTAGTCAACAGTTTAAACTTCTAACATATCAAAGTCAATTAAAGTTAATCCCTGAGGTAGAACTTCGTAAACAGTTTCAATGGTTCGGTATTTTGCGGTTCTTTTTTCACATTAATATACATGGTCTGACCTCGCTGACTCCTATATGCTTTGCTTCTCATAAATTGTCTAATACTCGAATAGAAGTGATTTCGGTCGTTTGACAGTATTATTCAATATGATATTGATATCATAGTTTTACTTACACAAAAGAGTAAATGAGGGCAACATTTCCAATGAATGGTATTTCAACCTATTTGTGGCATTTTGCAATGCTGGTCATGAGGCCTCTGAAATTGCAGAAAGAAATAAAGAGCAACCATTTCAGAGATGTTTCATGTTTTGTGGCATACTAACATAAATAAATGAAATTATGGCTGAAGCACTGAAAAAAAACTTACGGAATTATAGGGTCCTTTTTAGACCTTTTGTACATAAATATTGTAAATTTTGTGGTTAATCCCAATTATTATTATTATTATTATTATTATTATTATTATTATTATTATTATTATTATTATTTCTTCTACTTTCTTTCTCAAACACTTTTGATTTTATCTATTAATTTTTTTCAACACTTCTAAACAAAGAACGTTGCCTCATAAGAGTTCTTCGAGGTATTTCTAATTAAATAATTTTCCTTAACATAAGCCTCGCCCTGACCACATAAGAAAATTCC
The DNA here is from genome assembly GCA_017312745.1 of Gryllus bimaculatus. Classification (NCBI taxonomy): domain Eukaryota; kingdom Metazoa; phylum Arthropoda; class Insecta; order Orthoptera; family Gryllidae; genus Gryllus; species Gryllus bimaculatus. Next base: position 2,197,749 of record BOPP01000112.1, on the reverse strand, counting down.
CGCGGCCTTTTCAGTTCGCTTATTCATTCCATTCCCGCTGACCTGCCTACCTCCACTCCGTACATTTGCGCTTGTTTCGCGGCGCCGGCCTCCAGTATATAAGCTCGCCGTTCGCCGCTGGAGCGCGCTGCGCACCGCCTTCCGCAGCAGCCGTCCCTCCGGCGCGCCCGGCTTCCTGCCTCGCGACACGCGCACCGGCGGGGCCGAACCCGGGCTCCTGATTTGTGGAGGTGCGCGGGTTTACGACCCTTCGTCTTATTTATGCGGACGTTCCATTTCCGCGGCCGACTCGCACGGCCCGGAAGGCAGAGACAGAGAGAGAGAGAGGGCCGTGAGAGGGAGAGAGGAGGAGTGAGAAATGCAGAGAGGGTTCAGCGGGAAGGGGAGGGGAGGGGAGGGCGTGGCGGCGAAGGGTCACGTCTCGCCCACGAGACCCCGAGTCGCGAGGGTCGCCCGCGACCCCGCCAGCGCCGCTCACTCCCCGCGCATCTCGATCGCCTCCCCCACTCGAGTACTTCGCGACCGCCCACGCCGGCTCCTGCTCGCCCCCGCTCGCCCCCGCTCGCCCCCGCTCGCCCTCACTCGCTCCTGCCTCCCCGAACGATAACCGGTTTACACCAACAGGCCCTTCACCTGCCTCTCGAGGGAATAAGCTTTACCAAGGAGAAACCTATAAATACAAGCGGAGGACGGAGGAACATCTTGCCGATATTCAATATGTGCGCCCGTATGTTGATCCAAGCAGGTGGAGATGCGGAAATAAGGTTTTGGCGGAGACGCTTGCAGAAACACATTGATGTCTCACTCAAGAATACCCGCTTCTGTGGATTTTTTTGTTTTAGGAAGCACAGTAAATGGAAACTGCAGGAAAACGGAAATTGATATACAACTGCTGCCGTTTACAATAGGGATTAAAACTGGGCAATGGTGACATTAACAAGAGTTGGAGTTGAACCTATTGACGTAAACGCAGATTATTTTCTATAATTCCGTTTGTGTTTCTTCAAAATATACTTACATCTACGGACAGTATGTATAAGTACATCTTAATTCAAAGGGCATGGAAGAAAAATGTTGGCGTTTTGAATACTTTAACCTTAGTGATACCACATCAAAATTTGTATGACAATAAGCAGTACGTATAATATTCTAAAAATAATCTGGCGTTCAGTGTCTTAACGGATATTGTCAAACTAGAGAAAACTACAATTTTTAATCCTCGATAAAGCAGAAATGCCTGTAATTCAACTCAAATATTGTTCTTTAATACAAAAAAAAACATTTTTGCTTTGGTAGAGTAACAAGATACACAACATTCCAAGGACTTTCATCAGTATCTTCGTATCTTGTTCGCGAAAAGTTTCTTTCTTTTTAGGTGAGAAACAAGTGATCTCGGAGAGCTCTAAAATAGACATTGTGGAGTAATAACCACGCTCAGGGCTCTTTCAGCATTGCGAAGTGACAATCGTGAGTGGTGCTCAACCTTCCTAGTCGCCTTGCTTGCCGTCCTCCGCGTCGCCGCCGCCTCCGCCGCCGCCTTATCTCGCATCGCGCGCACGCGACCTGGCGGCAGCTCGCGGATCTCGGCAGAAATACCCGGGACCCGGCCCGGCCCGGCGTCGTCAGCGCCGTGCGTCACTGTATCTCCCCCTTTATCACG
>BOPP01000112.1:2184019-2194183 GCA_017312745.1 Gryllus bimaculatus | reverse complement strand
TCGTCGATGAATCCGTACATTCCCCTAAGCTGTCATTCAGAGCATTTTTTTAAGTGCTTAGGTCAATTGGCTCTTAATATTCTTGCAGTCCGTGGTTCTACGCACCGTCTAAAATATCATTACTAATTCCAGTATGCTAGACCCTGAGTCATCTACCCTCAGCCTTAACACTGTGGAGTGCGACATCTTGGTTAAGCCAACGAGGTTCGCACAATGCGGGCCCACACCACGACAGATCAGATAGCGGGCTGATGTTTTTCAACTCTACAACAGTTACACGAGAATAACTACATTTCGCTTACTATTGTACTGCGTATATCCCAAAACCGCGTCGACCACAATTCATACACTTCGCAGAACTTTCTACATTGTTTAGCCGCATACGCGATCGCCCCACCCGTCTTCCCCATTTCATTACGTCCCGCTCATCCAGCACGCCCTCTCTATGCAGGGCAGTTGCCTCGCTTCCTCACTTCACCGGCTCCCCACCCCCCACCGCCGACGGCCGCTCGCGAAGTGGTGTCAGCGCTCGCCGGAGGGACTTGTTCGCTTCCTCCCCGCGCTCTCGCCAACCCCGACGCAGGCCCCTCGAAAACACTTGTCCGCGTCGAGTGTCTTTCAGGCAAGAAATCGAGGACGCCCTCGCTTTCACGGTTTTCAACAGCGCGCCTCCTCCCCCTCCCCCCGCCCAGCCCTGCAGGGGGGGGGCACTCGCCTCTCACCGCGCCGGTGTTTTACGCTCAAGGTGTTGACTCCGGGCGAAAATTAAAAATACGCACCGCGCGCGCGCCGGTCGGCCGGTCGGCGGGTCAAACTTGAGCCGCAGGCAGCGCCGCCGCGGCTGGCGCCGGGCGCCCGCCCTCCATCTTCGCCCACGCCTCAGGGAGGGCGAGTTAGAGGGGAGAAAATAGGACAAACGTAGGCATCTGTGGCGGTGTGTCAGAGGCGATGGGATGTGAACGGGGCGAAGGTCAGAGAGGATGGGACAAGAACGCCCTTAGATGGGAACGGCGAGGCGGGCAAGTCGGGGTGCGCGGGCCAAGCGCTGGCAGGGCGGAAAGGTCGAAACGTAAGGAGAGAGGGGAAGGCAGGAAAAGCAGATGGGCTGGTCGGACAGGGTCGACAGAGGTGGGCAGGGCAAAGGCGAACCAGTGTAGGGGACAGGGCGAAAAAGGAGCGGGCAGCTGGCAGAAATAATGCGGGCGACGGCGGCGGCGCAGGGTGACGAGGGCTGCGGCGCGCAGAGCGAGAACGGGCTGAGTGGCGAGGAGCGAGTGAAGGGAGAGGGGGTGTTGTGGAGGAGAGACGGTGAGAGGAGGGATGTGAGGCGCGTGGGGCCGGGGCCCTTGTGGCCGTAGCGGGGCGGGGCGAAGGTTGTGGTCTGTGCGGAAAGGGTGTGGAGGCGGCAGCCGTTCTAGCCCGTGCGGGCGGGTGGAGTGGACGTGAGACATTCGGGCGGTGGGGAGGCCGAGGCAGATAACAGGCTGACTGTCTGGTAGGAGGGCGGGTCCCTGGGCGGTTTGATGCGCGGGCGGGGGTGGTGACGCCGCTCGATGGACGCTGCAGGTCGGGGTTCCAGGCCGCCGGGTGCATAAAACTCTTGGAATCGCCTGCCCGTATACTCCACCCCCAAGGGTGAGCCCTCCGACCGTGGAAAGCCGTGTACGTCTGGGGATACCCGAGAGTCGCATTCCTCGACTGGGTTTTAACCCCGGCTGGCATTTTTTTAGCTTGCGCTTGTTTTTTGATATGATGGCTTCTTTATCTGCGCGGAGAAGATGGTGGTTATGTGTAGGGATTGCCCAAAAACCCCTATTAATCATTTTTTAGGCGTCAGCAGACAAAAAATAAATTTAAATAATTTCATGTTTGGGTTTTATTGAAGGATGAAACCAACCTGGAAACTATTTATTTAAAACATTCATCCTTTCTGAAAGTGGAGAAGTCATTATTTCTTTGATGATGTAAAAAAAACCACATTTCCGGTATACAATACCTTCATTCTATGAGCTGATGCTATTAACAATCTCTATATGTACAGTATTGATAGGCTATATATATATATATATATATATTTAATATAATATATATGTATATATATATATATAATAACTTGATAGATAAAAATTGAATGAACCTATTGTATTAAGATGACAGTGAATTAAGGTTCACGTATTATGTTTAATAAATCTCAGATGTATTGCTTCTTTCCCTTCTATAATCCTTCTTACAAATTTACGTTAAAGGATTTCAAATAAATAAAAAATAAACTGGCACCTTGCTTCAACCGATTTGTCTTATCCAGCGTCTGCGTGCGACCCAAGCCGAGAGTATTTAAAAAAATAAATATTTAAAGAAAATATTAAGAGAAACAAATTATAATAATTATTGTAAAAAATTGTATTCAAAATAGAAGTATTTGACAGCCTTTACTTAATCCAGCCTTTATGAAGCACCAGACGAGGAACAGGTGAGTGCCGGCGACACGGTACGCTCGCTAAGGGAAAACCTTTATCGTCACCGACGGAACAACTAAACGCGTGGGAGCCGGTGGGGGCGATGGTGAGGCGGTAGCGGGGAGGAGGGGGAGCCGCGAGCCCGAGAGCAGAGGCGCTGGCCCCGGGAAGGCCGCTGCGCCCCGGCGAAGGCAAACAGTGGCTGGACGGAACCTAAATCAGAGGATCGATCAACAAGAAAGAAAACAACGAGCAGGTTACTCTCGCAGTAGATAAATAAGACGGGGGAATTATTTATTTCTCCTGCCGCGCTGGCCGCCAACTTACATCGTTCAGGAAGGTTATAGGGCCGCGTCACGCCATCCTTTAATTACCAGCACTGGCCCGGCCCGTGCGAGACGCGAGGCCGGCCCTCCCCCTGCCCGCCCCCCCACCGCCTCCTCCTCCGCCGTCGTGTGTTCGTGTAACGATGCAGGCGTTTGGCCGCGCCTCCCAAGATACTTGCTCCCCCGCCGTGCCCTATAGGGCGAGGGTGGGGCGAAGCTCAACCCAGAAAGTTGAGGTTTCAATGGGAAATGGAAAAAAGGGAAGCTTGGAAAACCTCCCACAGGGCTTCTCCCGCCGGCGAAGGAGGAACAATGAAAATCCCTTTCTAATCACTGCCCTATTACACAACCACAATCCCAAACCAAAACTGATTTTAGTGGACGGTCACTGGAATCCTAAATTATTGTATGTAAATCGTACCCCTATTTATTTGAAGAGATGCACCCTTCATCCTCACCAGCCCCCTTAGATGACCACTTTCTCTAATTAAAGCGTCTTTAAATTTACCTCTTTCAGAAAATTAATAAATACAATAAAGCCCATTAAATTTTTCAGTAGATTAAAATTAAAAATTTGGCAACAACTGTGGTTAAATTGACATTCGCCGCCAATGCCCTGGCGTTGTTAGCTTCCAATCCTCCCGACGGATCCTGGGGAGTTTATTCTAGCAATCGTGTGAAGAATATTTCTGGTGTCCACTGATTACCGGTACCCAAACAGCTCGCTCCCTTTCGTGTCATTTCTTCTAATGTAACGTCCTGGGCCCATAACATGATCTGACGTTCAATTCTTTCACGCACGTAAGCTCTTCCTTATCGTTACTGTACGTTTATCGCGTGACCGAGAGGAGTTTTGCAATGCGAATTTAGTGTTATCAAACTGCCTCTTATAAGCGATTGGTTGTTGGCGGTCAGAATCTGTTTCCTAGCCAGTCTCCGAAGGTTCGACACTGGATTTTTGTTTGCATTTTTATTGGGCGAAGAAAGCGGAAGAAACTAAGTTTTTTAAGCTACCCTAAAGTACAGAATGTGTCATTGCATGCACTCAAAAGTAACACCCATTCAGGAATTTACACAAAGAACTTTATAACTGAATATAATCTTTTCAATAAATACCTAGACAAGCATAAATAAAATTCACACGCTGATATAGTGCCAAAAATATAAAAGATAATGTACTACGACACGCCACCCACAATTGCCAACTCTATAAGATCTTTTGCAGAACTATTCTCAAAAAACCAATTGATTACTAGCACACATTAGAGATTAGGACATTGCTTTAGGATTCGCTATTTGTAAACATTCCTAATGAAAAGTTATTATTATTATTATTATTATTTAATACCAAAGTCATTGAAATCATTATTATGATAACCACATTTCCATTAATGTATTATTTGCATGCCATTTAATTGTTCGCATACCCAATTGCGGTTAACTACCTTAAGTTAGGCCAGGAAATATTGCAGCGAGATTTTTCATAGAAATTACAAACTGGACAAATTTCTGATCAGCTTTGGATAATTCATTAGCAAACCTCTTCCAATATGTAATTTACCTCAGAATATAAGATGCACCGCAGAATTTCTCATACATGAATTACCACCACGATCCACTCCCCACGCAGCCCGGTAAACTTTCAATGGCCCGCATTCCCAAGCCCCTCACTAATAAAGTGACCACGCCCGACTCGGCCCCAAGACCGCGTTCCCACCTCCGGGACGCAGGCGGGCGAGACGACAGTCGCCCCGCCCTGCCCACGCCAAAGCGCCCCGCGACGGCGCCGTCGCGGCCCCAACCCAATCCGGAGGCACCGGGAGTTTACGCCAGACGGCACTAAAACAATCCAAATTAGAGCAGCGGAACGCGGATTGTTTTCCCAGCGGAGGAGGGGGTTGTGGGGCAGGCGCGGGGGCAGGGGCGGGGGCAGGGGCGGGCTGGGCGTTACTGGTGCCCCCTCGACCCAAGATGAATGCGGCCACCCTTCGCCCCGCCTGAAGTCCCCGCCGCCCCCTCCCAATTCCCATCCCCTCCCCCCTCCTGCCGTTACGGCGCGTTTCGTGGGAGAAAGTTAATAATAATTTGTGCCCTTACGAAGCGAAGGGGATTTTCAACCCGAGATACCGTGGAAAAAATTAACACACCACAGAATTTAATTAACGAGATGGAGAATACATGACACTGGCGTGTCTGAAGATGCCGTGCGCCCGGAGATGGGTCGCGAGCGCGACTGGCGGGCGGCGGGGCGGCGGGCGGAGGAGGGAAGCGAGGCAGCGGTAGCCGGAGCAAGGCGACTGCTGGATGAACGCAAGTAAATGAAGGCGTGGCGAACCCGAACCCGCAGCTACCGGCCAGCAGGCCGCCGCGGTGCGGCGGGAACCGCATAAAAATCAGACACGGAGGAGACCGGCCGGCGGTGTGCGGATGGCGCGGGAGCGTGCCGGACCCGGCGGGCGTGCGGCGGCGACGGCGGCGTGCGCGGGCAGGGGCTTTGGGGAGGCAGAGAGGATGTTGGTGATGGTAGGGCAATACTTGTCGGGGCGTCTCTTCTGGAGGTGGTGATTTTTGTAGTGCTCGTGGAGCTTGTAGCGCTTGTAGTATTTGTTGTAGCGCTCGCGGTCTCTTTGGCCGCTCATGGTGATGGAAATAGCTGCGGTTGTCATCGAATTCGAGTATCTCTTGGCTGGGTGAAGTCGAGTGGATGAGAATCGGTTAGAGAAAACGAGGCTGCATGAAATGGTGATGTGACGAGTTGACCATCGTAGCATTTTCGATTGTTCTGCTGTGGTTACTGTAACAGTTGTTGAAAGAGACGTATGAATGTGTGATGTGATGTGTGTGCGAGTTGTTTGTGGGATTGCGGTGAGTGCGGCTGGCTGACGTGCACAGATCTACAAGACGATTCCGTGGCGATTATGCGAGTTGTGACAAACGTGACGAAAATGGTGACTAACGCCTGGTGACATGAGTGGCAACACGGAACCGTGACAGGTAGAGGTTTGTGACAATCGTGACGTCGGAGCGTCCACTGCGACTGGAGAGCTGGCGTGTCAGTCGAGCGCCATATGGGGGCGTGACCACGCTTGTGATGGATGTGACGCGGAAATCAGGGCAGTGACAAGACGAGGGGAACAGAACAGCGAGTGACAGAGAGGGCGGCGGTGGCAGAATCAGCGGTGGCGTCGGAAGAGGTGGCGTCAGAAGCCTGCTTGCTCACCACCCCAGCCCCTCGCCCACCTTGCTGCGTGGAGCTCGCAATTAGAAACACTGACTCGACTAGTTCGGATTTTAATTAATGGAATCTGCAACGCCGCGGGAATATACGTGTCGCTGGCACGGCCCGCCTGCCCGCCGCCCGGGAGCCCTACGCGCACCGCTGGAGCCGCCCCGCACACTGGTCGAAACGCACCGACGGCTCGCAGTGCGAACGAACCAACGCGTAAACGCACGTAATGAGTGAACACGATCAAATAAATACGGCAGTAGAAAGAAACAGCGTAAAATGAGAATCTGAAAATAATTATTTTTGGGTGATAAAAAGTCAATCCAAGCTTTTATTTTATTTGCCGATTACTTTTCTGCTGAAAACCACTGAAATGGCACTGAAGTTGTAAAGAAAAGTATTCCCACTGAAGTCATATGAAATCAGGTATATCAGCTATGCTTGTTTAGTTAGTGAGTTCATAAAAATGTACTCCTTTAAACTCGTAAATAGCAAATAACATCTTAAAAAGTAGATATCAATAGATAAATTGCTTAATTATTTACACTAGCAATTATTGTTTATATGGTATTAATATTAAAATACACGCAACATGCATGTTAAATATGTGAACAATATTGCAACTATTTACATTAATATTGCATCTTCTATGGAAAAAATACTCCTGGAAGTGATCGTGGCACCCAAGAGTAAAATAAACTTCATTCAATTTGAAAAGGAGCAAATCGCATTATTCACCTCTCTCAATGAAACAGCTGAAGAGAAAGAAACGTATGTTCATAACCGACGAAAAACGGAATAAATCAGATAAGTAATTGGAGAGAAAATCGAAAAGTTAATAGGATTCTTAAATAACGATACAACACTCAAATGTTTCATTTGCGTAAGAAATTAATTTTATTTTTATTTATATGTACTGCTATGTTTTTAAAAATTACTATTACTTGCTTGGTAATTTCAGCAACCCTTCTCTGCGTGCCTGAGGCGGCAGTTGGGCGTTCTGTGCGCGACCATTCCCCGAGGACGCGAAAGTTGTCGGCAACCGCAGGAGAGCCTCCGCAAGAGAGCAGCGGTGCCGGGCGCTGGCGTTGGCAGACGGAGGGGTTGGGAACAGAAGGGAAGGGTGCGTTGTCGCCGCGGGCGTCCCTCGCATGTGGCAACGTGGGGGCAGAAGGCAGTTCTCAGAAGTGCATTATATGCACTCTGTGCCGCGGGCGCAGCGGAGACAACGACGGAACCACGCTGCTGGCGCGACACACCTTCTGTGGGCGAATCTGGGAACTGGTTGTTTCGCAGTGGATCTCATAACCAACTAAAGAAGTTATTGAAATAATTGGATTGGTTTTCTGACTTAATAACACAGACGCTAAAGTCTTTTTTAAATAATTTCTTTCTTTCTTAGGTGTTTTGACCCTAGTTGGGGTCAAAAGATTTTCAAAAGATCTATCGTACAGGTTTGTCAAAAATATCATAAACAATCATTTAGCATTTTAATAAAAAATGTCAATGTTATAAAAACACTGGTCAAATGTGAAGATTGTCCGGCCAACTAGTACGACACAAGTCGTTGTTTAGTTAGTAACACGATCATTATAGTTTACATATGTATGATTCAAATCATATTTTTAATAAAAAATTTAAATTGTAAATGTAAAAAAATGTTGTATGTAAAAAATGTAAATAAAAAAATGTACAATTAAATAAACAAGATAATAGACGTAAATATATTCATAATAATATGTCTGAAATATTATTCATTTCAATAATAGATTCGAAGTTCCATTAAATAAACTTCAAATTCAGATCAAAATTGTATGTTTTAAATATGATCACGAAAAATGCAATATGAAACATGCACGAAATCTGTAGAAAATGCAACAAATGCATACGTAGGCACTTCAAATTCTTTAAAGCATTAGTTAATCCAGTTAATCACTGAAATACCACATCGAGCAATCATTTTCATCTGCGTGTATATAACTGTCTGTATAATTTATAATTGTCACCACCTTGAAGCCTTAATGGAATTTAAAATATTATACTCGCTTTTAAATATAAATAATGCTATATTAAGATTGACATTTTTGAAATGAAACACTTTTCCGATGTATCTGAAATTCTTTAAATCTAGGGGCGATAAAAATTGGATTACGTACAACTGCATCAACTGAACTCAAAGAACTTGTTTATATTAGCAAACATTACAATAATCAACATTTTATCAAAATGCGTGAGCCACCGTCAGAATATTATTATAGTATACAGTGATTAAGTTTCTCTGGATATTACTCAATGGCCAATATTCAAGTAAAATGAGCATGCCACAGACAGAGTAGCAACCACAAGAAATTTAAAGACAAAATATAAACAAGAAAATGAAATTCACAGACCCTATTTCATACCTCACAAGGTTCTTGCCGCAAACCAAACAGAAGCAACATCATGTTGAATTCAGTCACTTCTCTGGAACAACTACCTGCCCCTCAGCACTGTCCACAGAGACGAAAACACTGGAATTCTCTCACGTGAAACTGGCACTCGTCCGAAACGGGCAATCGGCTCAGTCAAACCACCTGTCGCCAGCCTGAACAGACTACGTGCCGCATGCCTACCAACTTTTTCGTTCGTGTTTTCTCTTGAGGTAGCGTGCGACGTGCTGTCAGTCTGCGCCCGTTGCAGCCTCTGGTTAATTGTGCGGATTTGCTCGCGTGTCTGGAGAATCGGCAGCAACAGTGGAAGCGACGCCTGTGGCGAAGATAGGGGACGAAGATGTGAATGCGATGATGAATGGTGGGTTCCTGCCAATGGAGCAATGGAAGCGCGTTTCGACTGGAGAGATCAGGGGGGCAGAGTCAAGGATGGCCAGTCGAGGACTGAGTCAGGTTGAGGGCAGCGAGGTCGAGGGCGGCGGAGGCGATTCAAGGACAGTGGAGTCAGGTTGAAGGTGGCGGAATCGGGTCGAAGGTGGTGGAGTCAAGTCGAGGGCAGCAGAGTCAAGACGATAGTGGTGAAGTCGAGTCGAGGGTGGCGGAGGCGAGTCGAGTTGAGTCGAATCGAGTAAAGTAGAGTGGAGGACAGGGAAGACGAAGGATGCGTAGGCGAGGGCAGGTGAGGCGCGGGAGGCGTGGTGGCGGAGTCGAGGACGATGGGGTGGTGGCGGGTCCAGCGAGGACGGCTGCAGCTGCTGTATACACGAGGAGATCGCGAGGCCCGAGAGAGGGCGGACTAACCGGTTTGCCGAGCGGCTCGACGAGAGCGGATTGTTTACAGATGCTGAGATGGAGAATGACTACATGGAGGATGAGGTGAGCCGAGAAGCGGAGATGGAGTACAGAAATGGATGCAAGTTACACAAATGATACGAAATGTGGATAAATTGTATTTGGAGCAGAATATATTGATGGGAAGCCTGACGAAGCAATATGTAAACAGCAGGTAATCTGGAAACCTCCAAGAAATATTGAATAGTGAGAGGCGTCGTGGACATTCGGAAACAGATAACTGAACTGGTACCTGATATCTTAGTTATGATAATGCTATTACTTTACAGAGTTGTCAAAAAATAGTTTGCAGTTAATATTTGGCAGTTAATATGAGTATAAACAGTCAGATCGTGTTCAAGAAAGATAAAACCTTCCTCGTTCTTTCTGACTATTGTGGGTATAAATCGTTTCAAATAACACAAACTACGCACACAGAAAAACGATATAAGTCTATATAAGATTATTACATTTTCACGAGAATTGCTCATTTAATGACGAATACATTGATTTGATGGACCCTATAAGAAAGAATCATTGGGAAAGAAACATCTACAATGAAAACCAAATTATCTGTACAAGACCAATCGGCAATCAGAGCGACTGTATTTTTTGAAAATGTTTTTAATACGTAACTTTAGATAAGAATATTACATTTCACGAGAATTGCTCATTAATGACGAATAAACTGTAATGAATTAATACTGACATGAGACTACGCAAAACTTTTGAATCGGCAAAAAAAGAGGCATACCTCCTCTGGCTTCCACAAATACCCCCCCCCCTAAATCGCCATCATGGACAGGAGCAGACGAATTTCTGGCGGTGAAACCGACGAGTCCACCGCAAACAGCGCGCGGTCCTCACGGCTCGCACCCCACCGGCATCGCAGTCTC
>BOPP01000112.1:2147724-2173608 GCA_017312745.1 Gryllus bimaculatus | reverse complement strand
CTTTCGCGTCGCGGCGGCGCTGTGTGAGGCTGCTCAACTTCGCCTCCCACTAGCCTCCAACTCCCCATCCCAATTACATCAGAAAAGGGGCGGGGGTGAATTCCGCCTCTCGGTTCTTCTTTGAAGCGGGCGGAAGGGGAATTATTCAGAAGTTTTCTATCTCAAATTACGAAAAACCCAGTCGGGTCGGCGGGCGGGCAGGCGAGCGAGCGCGGGGGGTGCGCCCGCGCCGGTTAAAATTTTACGCCGCGAATATGAGGCGTCGACCGAGCGAACAAAGAAGCGGAGGCGGAGGAGCAGGAGAGGGCGGTAGCGTTTAGGAAAGGTTCGCCTTACTTCGTTGGATTATCCACAGGTCAGTGCTCAAGGAATGCCACGAAGAAAGAAGTTTCCAAATTAACTCCACTTCGCAGCAGTAAACGAATAAAACTATTCGAAAATATGGCGTTTTATTAGCGGTTAAACAAACTGCATAACTTTCTTTTTTCGCTTTGCATTCTGAAGCAAAATTATACGCAGAAATAACTATCCTTTTAATTAAGTTATGTACTTAATTGATCATTGAATTAGTATTGCACCCTAACATACCTCATGTTTTTTATTAGTTTCGTTTCATGTTTCATTGGATTACCTAAAATGTGCACTAGTTAGTGAAGTAATTTACGTTCAAAGAACTTTATTTGAGCTAGGAAATGCTCTGAGGCAAGAAAAGTATTTATAAACACAAATTTAGACGAGTATATTAAAAATGTTCTATTTTGCCAATCTCATTTACATGAACGTTCGATTAGTTCTCACGTCGAATTACTAACACCGCTCAAAAATGCCTAAAAAACTTCCAATAGTCAACCCAATTTATTTTGATGTATTATGTAGTGCTTAGTGCAACAGTACTGCAGGAAGGCATCGCAAAAAGAAAATCAGCAATACCATCGGAGTTGGTCAATGATAAAACAATAAAAACCAAGACATAGCAAACCTTAGTCTTAAAACGTGAAGCACATTTCTTATTTTATTTCAGTTGTTTTAACGTTATAAGTATTACAAACACCCATTACAGCTTATACTGTAGCTTATAAAATACCTCTGCAGATATCAACTAATTAAGTCTTACTCTGCATTTCATAGTAGTGTCATATCTTATAATTAAAGAAACTGTTTACCCAGAGACTGGGTTTTAGTCATCTGTTCGTTCCACAGACAACATTTTTTTCGACAATTAAACGTGAAAACGAAATGCGCCGAAGACCCTCCAAAACTCTCCACGCAGGTCAGACTCGAGGGGGCCGAGTCCCGCAGCGTACCTCAACGCGGCCATGGGCGGGGCGGGGAGAAACAGGGTGGACCTGTGGGGGCGAGGTCAGACGTGGGGGAAGGCTGGGGGTTCATATCCGGTCGGGGGCGGTGGCGCGGCGAGGCCCGGCGACGCCGAAGGGCGTGGCCACCCACTCGCAAACAGCTGACGGCAGATCGAAGGGCGGTGTTTCCGAGTTGCAAAACCCGAGAGGCGCAGCGGTGACGAGTTCCATCCAGAATAAAATACGATTTTTGAAAATAGAAGAGAAAAATATTCGAGTTAGATTGATTTCGTTTTCTGAATAGAACCGAAGCAAAGGATTAACGTTTTCTTTTTGCCAACTAAACGTCTCCCGAAAGTAAAAATAATATTCAATACGTCTTACTAGCTCATTCCCGAATGAATATCCCACTCTTTGTAAATCATTGTTTTCCGAGTGAACATGATGGGCAGGGTATGAACTGTGCGTCTCCTTATACAGACTTGGAACTAAACGCAAGCAAATTTTGGGTGAAGACGGAGCAGGGCAGGTCAGAATGGGTAAGGATGGAGCAGGGTGGGCGAGAGTCGATAGGGCAGAGTAGGATAAGCCTGGATGGGTAACACCTAAGCAGAGATATTCTGTACATCGAAATTATTCATTTTTCTCAAATAGATGATTGTGATTCATAAATTACCGGGTATGACAGGGTAACTCAGTCTACTACCCAATGGGTATCGAAACAAGTTTACCTTTTCCGTCTCAAATCTGTTTGATGAACTTTTGAAGATAATTTCCTATCCAGCAGAAGCATATTTACGGGGTTTTGTATTGATAGGGGGTTTAATAAATCGTACAAAACGGTAATCCTTATTCATCGTTTTACATGTGAAAGTTTGGTATTATTATTCTATTCGTATGAGCTATTTTTATTCAAGCACAATTAAACAATTAAAGAGATCTAATAACGAAATAAAGGTCACTAGTAGTGTTGGGAAATTGTAATTAAGTGCAAACTCGCAAGTATAAGTCTCCTGCAACCCGCGCAAGAAGACTACAGATTAAAAAACGATTCTTTAGACCACCCTCCAGACAGAAAAAATAAACCGTCAGTCCCGCGTCAGAAAAACTCGCGTATTTCCAACGCCGGCGTTTTATGTGCCCGTTTATACCTCCAGCGAAAAGGCCAAAACCGAACACGCTCTGTCATCCCCGATGTTCTTTTCTCACATAATCACCATTCTAAACGCTCGCAAGTACACCGCACGAGAACAATAGCCCTGGAAATTCGATTTCCACGCTCCGTTTACCTCCGAAGCGCTGTAAAACGACCGCAAAATACGACGACGTTGCCTCTTACCTTCCGCGAAGCAGGCGAGGAGAGGAGAGGAGCGGAGCGGCGCGGAGCGCGCCTAGGATGAACGGTATTCCGAGGGCGCTCTCCAATTTGTCGGCGAGTGGACTTCATGCAGGAAGAGGAAATTCGCTCACAATGCGGAGCACTCGACTCACTCACTTTCCCGACTCCTCGCTCAGTCGCCAGAGCGCGTGCGGCGGACGCCCATGCCAAGCCGGGCGCGCCGGTGGCAGCAGGGGCGAGGGTGGCGGCCGCCGCCGCTGCTGCTGCAGCTGCTTCCTTACCTGAGAAGGGGAAACAATACCATTACACATCGTAATACGCCGGGCGCAGGCCAAGTGTACGCGTGCGTCGGTGTGGGTGCGTAGAGCCCGGGTCGGGGAGGAGGCGGAGCGGGGCGGGGCGGGGCGCTGCGGCAGACAGCAGACAAACGCAGGGCAATTTACGACCGCGGCGCGGGCGAGGGGCCGGTGCAAGAGGTGGCTGGATGCGACGCACGTCTGGCGTGGACAATGGCAGTGTCGGTGGGAGAGGGAGCGGAGGTGGGGGGAAGTGGAGGGGTGTGAGGGTATATCTGATGCTGCTTGGGGGTTGATGAAGGCAATAATAGAAGGAGATGATAAAGACGATGCAGAGGTGGTGATGGATAAGTGAAATAATGAAGGATGGTGTTCAAAATATTTCATCATAATTTATGTGTGTTTTTATTTTGACAGTTATAGCTTTCAAAATTCATTGAAGATCTTACCATTATCGTCTCAATCACTGAAGCTTAAATATAAAGCCTAAGAACCTTTTGGAGTGTAGTAACCAAAATGATGGTATTCCAATAAATAACTGGATATAAAGGATTTTGGTTATTTTAAAGTTGTGAATTTGCCTTCTACGCAACAGCTTCACATGAACCCTTGTACAATAACGAGGTGCTACAGTAAGATATGAAAGCGTTGGAAATGTATCTAGATACGAAATTACACTAGAGAAAAATCTAAAGAAAAAAACGACGAAATTAAGATATACAGAAGAAACAGCTAACAAAACATTGTGAGAGTAGCAATTCATTTCTATGGTTTCACATTGCACACAACTAGCACTGGAACGACTTTTTGTACGTTGTCAGGTGCGATAGTCTCTGTACGACGATACATTCCACCGGGAAGCAGAAAGCGTCGCTTTAAACAGTCGAGAGCGAGAGCTCACACCGGCGGACGAGGCTCCGTAGGAGCACCGGCGGATGCGTCCCACAGGGCGGCGGGCGGGGGCGGGGCGGCGGGGGCGGGGGCGGGGCCGGGGCAGGGCGGGCGGGGCGGGAGCGGGCGGGGGGGGGGCCGGGGCGGCGGCCGGGGCGGCGGGGGCGGGGCGGGGGGCGCGGGTGGGCGGGCAGGGCGGGGGCGGGCGGCGGTCGGGTGGGGCGGTCGGGCGGGGCGGGGCGGGGCGGGGCGGCGGGCGATGCGGGCGGGCGGGGCCCGGCAAGAGTCCCGCGGGGGCGGCAGGTGCCGCCACCGGCCGCGACCCGCGCGCCCAGACACCGACCCGCCCGCGCTAATCCGACCGCAGCGCTTCAGCAGCGCATGTTAATCATGGTCCCCGCTGGCCCGGCCTCCCACTCCCCTCGCGCGCCGCCCCGCCGCCGCCGCCGCGCCGCGCCCCGCCGCCACGCCCAGCGGCGTCCGCTAGCCGGTTGGCCTGTCCGCCGAATTCACGGCTCCGTTATGGAAATGGCCGCCGATCCTTCGCTCCCAATGACAGATCGTCGAACGAGACATTCCGCGATTGTCTACTCGCTGGCGACAAGTGCGCGATGAGTGGTGCAACAGCATTTACATTCTCTTTTTGGCCACGATTTCATTATCGCTGGTAAATATCTCAAAAGTCTTATATGAGGCACGTATAACTGTGCAGTGACCATTGAGACGATATTTCACTTAGTGATGAGACCGGGTCCATCTAACATTTTTCGGAGTAAACTATTCATGAAGCTGAACAGAAAAAACTAATTGTTAATAGAAGCATGATAGAAACCTTTAAAGTAGCATTCGTCATCAGAAAGAAATGGTTTTCTCCAGCTTTACATGCGTGTAGACGCCCCGGGTAAATAGAGATTTTTCTATCCCCTCAACACACATCTCCAACGTACAACCTACAATCGCAGCAACATTGGTTGTTGGTGAAGGTGGGCTCGTGGCTAGACGGATAGCTCGTGAGTGTCGCAGTCCACCTCCAGCGGCCGCACCAGGCCCGCCTCGGTCGGTGCGCGGGGGGAGGGGCGTGGGGCGGAGGGGGCGTGGCGCGGAGGGGTCCCGCGGCGGAGCGACGCGCGGAGCGCACCGTGATTCGATTATTTGCGAGTAATTTACTCAGCGCGCGGAATGGTGTAGATTGACCGAAATGACAGACATGATTGTAAACACGAGACAACGGAGAGCGAGTGTGACAATTGAGTCGATATGTAAATGTCAACATGTGATGTCTCCACCTCTCAACTTCATCACAAACTACGGGACGGGATTAGTATTTGAACGCAAGGGAATATTACAGAAAAGGGGGTTAAATTTATACACTGTCAAAATTACCTTGGAAGAAATTACACGCTTGTAAGTTTGAAATGGAAATAATAAGCATTCAGCGAAGTTTACTGCGGGGTAGGCTTTCATGAATGAGTTAAAAATATGTGCTTAGATTTGGGCTCCAATGCGTTTTATGTTTCGAGTAGAATTTATTTTTCCTGCTGTCGGTTCCCTGCAGCTTCATTTTACGTTTTTATTGAAATTGCTCTGTCTAATCTAAATATAAATTATTTATCAATGGAAATAGTGTTTGAATGGTGACGTTTACATGCCCATTTCGTTTATTTTGAAAAGAAATAATGACTACTGTCGTGTAAAAATTTATTCATGCATTTTGTCAATGTCGCGATGTCTGACACCTGAATTACGAAACAGGCATCAGAATACAAATGAGAACACTCGTTACTGTCCATACCCATCGTGTACTATACGAAGTCCGGTTGAAAATACAAGCCACACACTAAAGTGATAAAAACGGGAGAAATTTAATTAGTTGTACAAATCATAGCAATTAAAGCAGTCGTAATGTTGCGTTGGCCTGTGGAAAAATAAATCTTTGAAAAAAATGTGTAATTGCAAATTAGTTCTCTTACAGGTTACTGTAAAGTGTCAATATTAATACAACTCTGAGATAAAATTATTAGTATATGGAAGAATTAACCTAGTCTTAGCGTCAAAGAGAGTAAATTATGTTATTTTATTACATATATTCCTCTAATGTTGTTCACAATGAAATTGACGAGTTTATTTTTTAAATTCTATACATTTAATGATGCAATGAAATGTTGCAACAAACAGATAGTGCATCGCTTATGTCATTAAATGAGCGCATTCTAAAAGTTTATAGACAAAACATTTTTTATAATTTACATTAGTGCTGGTAGAAAAATAGATTTTAACCGCAGAAGCGAAGTACCATAATAGGAAGATGATATTGCATTCCATTCGATCTATTAGAAAACCGATAAGCTCGATCCACTCCTTAAAAATACTGTTGAGACTTTGGCGCACCAGCAATTAAAGTATTCGGTCAATGTAGCTTGAATAATCTGAATAATCATGAATAGATAGGAATCTGAAGGGAACATATTCAGAATAAAACCTTCGTGACTTACATACTCCGAAAAATAGATTTGATCTGTTTAATCAATCTTCATTTTATGAGTTAAATATTATAAATATAAATACTATTAAAAATTGTTCCTCATTCTCCGAGGAAAGAAGACTAATTATAACTTCAGGGTATTTTAGGAAGCCACATATAGATTGATAATTTCTCCTCAAATATCTTTATCGAACCAAGGGTGGACAAACGTGGAAACTCTCAGTGTTGCAGGATAAGATGTCAATCTAAAGAGATGAAAAGAAATAGTAAAGCCTGACAAAATTACATATCCAAGTGATCATACAGAGTAAATAAACACGAAAAATGCAAGTGATTTGAATAAACAAAAAAAAACGAATATTTCGATTACCGCCTCCACATTAGTTGTGGGTGAAAGTGTCGAATTTACCACACACCAGCTGATTTAAATTCAATCCGAACACGGTCCCATCCAGCATGAACACCTCCAGTCGCCCGCAAGCAGTCTTCCTGGGGAGCGATCGATCTCGTGTCTCATGCGTCGAAACGGGCACCGTCAACGCCCCGGTGGCGGCGGGGGCGGGGACGGCATCTCGCTGACGTCAGGCGGCCGGCGCGTCGCGGAGGCGGAAGCCCCGGTGGCTTCGCGACACCGCCAGGACTTCCGGCGCGCTCTGGGACGCTCGACGCCACCGCCGCCGCCACCGCCGCCGCCGAAGTCGCGCCGCTTCATGCCTTATGCATGAGCGCAGTACGCGCCCGAGCGCTCGATTGATAAGGCGTCGTGGGGCGGCCGCCCGCCCGGCCGCCCGCCCGCCTGCCCGTCGGCCGCGCACGCGACGTTCCCCAGATTCCGGCCAAGGGAGGGACTACGAAGACATTCCACTTGCGCAGACACGATACACGGTTCTGTTGTGGATCCAGGTAATAATATAATCTTACATTACCGTAATCGGTTTTCTTCTTTTCGAGCAGATTCAGATATTGTTTATTCACTTCTATTTATTGCTTCGTTCTTTATCTCTGTGGCTCGACTCTGTCATGTCGTACAATATTATATTATCCTCCTTTATTTTACTAGTCCCGGCACTGTGTACTTCTCTGAATAGTTTGGTACATTATTTTAAAGTTTCTTAACACGTCAACTTCTATGGTCCTGGAGTTTCCCTGAATCATCGTCCTTCGTCTAGCTTCCAGCAACAGGCATTCAGCAAAATATGTCACCTCCAATAGCATATTTACCTCCGTACTCATTTTAATACTTTCTTATTTCTGATCAGGTCTTTCCAATCGCTTTCATTCGCATCTTTTGTCATACCCACATTTCAACAGCTGTCAGTCGCAGTTCTTTCTCTGTTTGTAGTTCCTGTTAAAGGGTAATTTTGCCAATATCAGTTAACGAGATATAAAAGTACAATTTCCAAATTACTCTTACTTATAATTTACACCCATGTTTTGCTTTTCTTCTTGAAAATTGTAGTTTTATTTTTTTAAATTGTGATTTTATTAAACAATTTTCTTTTAGGAAGCGAGAGTCATTCGCCCTGTGGTTTTATCGTTAACATAGATATACGCAAATTCTGCAATTTAAAATTCAGTAATTGGTTGAATATAAAGTAATAATGGAATAATTACTAATACCGAACATAAACATTTCATGTGTAGGTGATTCAATGATAGCATACGTAGTATTAGTCAGAATACAATTAAGAAAATTAATTGTATTTAATTAATTAAACTAACCGAGAAATTTCACATATTTATAATTAAACCGAAAAAAAGAACCGTTGGAGTGTACCAGATCCATGATACTGTAACAAGGTAACTTGTTACAGTATCATGGATCTGGTACAGTCCAACGGTTCTTTTATTTTCGATGTATCATACCTTTTTTTCTCTCTCTTTCATATTCTTTTATTATTTAATTCCGGAATCACTATAATCATTATAACTAAAAATTACTCACATGTTTCAGAAATTAATGTGTAGAAGCACACACATCAGCAGAGAAATACGCTCATATTAAAAAGGAAATTTATAATAATTAACGCAAAATATCGCGTTAGAAGAAAGAACAATCAATAAGATATATTTTTCTCGTTGCCACAGTTAGTTTCACAGATTGAAATATGCACCGTACTCAATAAATACACAGTTATGCCAATAAAAAACTGTCATAGCATTTATATTATGCATATTATTAGTATTATGCATGCATATTATTGGTTGTAATATTTTCGGGACATCATCGAACCAACACGTAGCCTAGATATTCCAATGCGCTGCAGATGAAGACACTAGCAACCAACTCCCTTGATCATAAACGCAAAACACGCACAGCCGAGTCCGACAATAGCGCAAATCGCAAACAAACATACTGCATCCAACACGAGCCTCTGTCCACCGCCGGACACTGCAGCCTCCGCTTGGGCGCGCGGGGCGGCGGTGCAAGGCGGACACGCGAGCCTATTCAAGACGCGGCGCAGCTCCCAGGGGCTAGACGGACGCCGCGCCGCCCCGCCCCGCTCCGCCTCACAATGCAAATCCCGCCTCGGATGCTGCGAGAGCGGAGGCGGGGCGGGCTCGGATAGAGATAGCACGCAGAGACAGGCGGCAGAGGTGGTGGCGTCGAGGAGGGGCGGTGGAACCCACGAGCGATGACTGAAGCTGTGGAGACGACGAAAGCAAGCGCGATGTCTCAGGGAGTGGCCACGGTGGCGTGGCGATGGCAGCTGTGGCGTCGGAGGTGAATGCTCCGTCGCAGCTGCGGTGGCGGAAGCGGGAATGGCGGCGGCGTTGGCGACGGCTGCAGTGGGGACAGTGGAGACGGTGGTGGCGGTGTGGAGGTGTGGCGGTGTGGTGGTGTGGTAGTGTGGTAGTGTGGTAGTGTGGTAGTGTGGTAGTGTGGTAGTGTGGTAGTGTGAGTAGTGGCGGCAAGTGTGGCCGGTGGCGGTGGCGCGGTGGCCGTGCGAGGTGGCGTTGGCGGCCGGTGGCGGTGGCGGTGGCCACGTGGGGTGGCGGTGGCGGGGCGGTGGCGGTGAGCGGTGGCGTGGCGTTGGCGCGTGCGAGGTGGCGGTGTGGCAGGTGGCTCTGTTACTCGCACTTTTCAACATCTGACTTGCCTCGACACGATCTGTCGAAGACTTCGCTTCTTCGTTTGCCCAATCTCTCCCCAGCTTTTACATATATTATTTGAATGTGTATCGAGCTTCTCTCTGAACCTCCCGACGCGAAGAGTTTGCTTAATTCTTCCGCATTCCCTTTTCTGTCTCCTTTAAATAACAAAACAAAATTATAAACCCTCTAGTTCAACTAACCACTCTTTAAGCGTCCACATTTCTTTGCAGATAATTGTGTGATCCCTTTTACAAGATCTTCTTAGTTCATTCATTTGTCTGTAAACTTAATTCCCCTCTTTTTACTCCCGTATTTAGTTATATATTATTTCTTCTCACAATAAGAGATCAATTCCTACTAACATTTTTAGGAGAAAATGCCCACCCAGTGTTCCAAACCTCATGTAAACTTTGCATTCTGTAACCAATGTCCTCAATAACCAACATTTCACATTTTGTGAGTCATGAGTGTCTTACTGAACACTTCCTCATGCATGTGAACCCATAATGCATTCACCTCTTCGCTGCATGGTTCGTCTTCTACCGTCTGAAGACCTCGCAATACCCAGCTGGACCTTCATCAGGCTTCTCCGACCTCGCACGCACCCACCGCCCGACGGATCCCCAAGAGGCAAGATACTCCCTTCTGCTGTGCACGACCTAATGCGACGCGAAATCCGAAACCGTCCCATAATGCACTCGGGCCAGAAACGTCCCGGGCATTAGCAGAAAGCAGGCCGCAACTCCGCCCCGGGGGACCGTGGCTACGCATAAGACGCCGGCCGCCGCCGCCGCCGCAGGCCCCGCCCCCTCGGCCCGATCCCGGCCTCTCCTCTGCGTACGCGAATCCGCAGCAGAGCGGCCGCATTTCGTGCCCATCGCACAGAAGAGGGCAACGAGCCTGGCGGATAAGCCGGCGCGCGCGTCGCGGATTCTGCGCGGGAGCAGGCGGCTCGCAGCGATATTTTTCTCGATCCGGTCCGCCGCGAAGGAAGAAAATATATATATCTAAAAAAAGGCATCGAGGAAGGATAAGAGAGAGATGGGAAGAAGAAGAAAAAGAAGCATCATAGACGGGCAAGCAACATGCCGGAGCGGCCAGATGCCGAAGTGGAGATTACTGTTTTCCAATCAAAACCACACACACCGCCGAGGCCACGGCGACTAACACTACCACCCACGCCGAGGACCCGGGCTATAGACTTATATAATCTATCTTCTCATTTTATCGACACGGCTGCCAACCGCACGCGCGGAAATTCCTCTCTTGGCCGTCTGCCTTCGGGGAACTCGTCTCGGCCGGGCGGGATCGCAGAGGAAAGCACACGGCGAGGCTACCGCAACGGAAGACAGTGGGAAGTTTCCTTGCATTTCGTGGGCCACCTTTCCCAGGCTTTTTTGCCAAGTTCTATGTTTGTATTGTTTTCAAATGGGACTGTCTCTAAAAAAAGATTATTTTTTAATGATAGCTTCCTACATTTAGTACACACTCCTTTGCAAATAATGAAGGTCAAAATATTATAACAGTAAAATGCCTATGAGTGCCAAATTTTCAAGTACTATTGTAAAAAACGGTAACTAACTGCACTCCTCCAAAACATGTTGCTTAAGAATTTTCATCAGTTGCAATCATCAGTATTAACATAATCCGAAAGATACATACTACGAACTAAAAAAATCTTTTATTACGTATATTTCTGGAGAGGATTTTGACCATACAATTTCCATTTTTTACATGAATTTGAACAATGTTTGTAATTATATAATCAGTCCCCAAGACCCAAAAAACTCACGGAATTATAATTAAGTCACGTCTCCCACCTTACACACTTCAGACTAATGAGGTAATTTGAAAAGGTCAACGAACTGAAGCCAAAGATTGTTATTAAAGCGAATCAACCCATAACGCTCAATATGTATGAAACTGCTCCCAAGTAAATTAAAACACTCTAAAAAAAGAAATTAAAACGGAAGCACCATTGCAGTTCGGTTCCCCCTTTAGGTTTCCACCTTGGGTATCTCTACACGTTAGGTGCGCCATGTCCCATTCAACGAAGTCGCTTCACAAAAATAGCCAAATACGTTTTTAAATATCAGTAGTTAAAATCATCATAAACAATATAAGAGTTTGTACTAGCCAAGCGAAAAAACAGATAGCTGACACAATCGAGGGAGGGTCACTTAAAGTCTGACCAGGAGATTTCAAACGCCTAGCTACGTCCAGAATTGTACACTGAATAGTACAGCATTGCTCTCGTCAGCAACATATTCTCCTATCTTCTGAATTATTTTCTCTCTGGTGCCGAAAATCGAAGGGCGGGCTCCGGACAGCTCCTCGCTGGGTCTGCCCCTCTCCTTCCCCTCCCAGACCTATCCCACCCGAACTATCACGCCTCGTCCCGCTCCGCCTCCCCTCCAGTCCTCACCAATCCCCTCCCCACATCACTCCCCAGCACGCGCGCGGCCGTGCTCGACCTCGGAGAAGAAATATGCAGGAGCTCTTTCACACGCTGGTGCGGGCGCGGGCGTGGAAAGCGACGCGGCAACGACTGCACATTGATTCCGACGGCGCGCGGTGGCGCGGGACCCTACACGACGGTGGCGCGCTCGGAGAAAAGATGTATTAATTGAGTCGGAGTAAGATTGATATTTCTGGACGCGCCAGCTGCTAAGGTCATTATTCCCCTAAGTGTGGTGTATGTTTTTGTCGCCGCGGGCTGTAATCTGCCCTCGCTGGATGGCGAGATCGAGTGCTTAATTTAGAAATTAATCTTCATTTATAAAGACTAGAGGTCGACTGTAACGCCGAGTACGAAAAATACTGTACGAAGGCTGAGTATGTTACCACACAATGCATCGGAAGGAAAGTGTAGAATGCATAGTCCTATCAGAAATAGGAAAGCCAGTGTTTGGAAATGTTAATGACCTGATGATTGGATCGTTACAAATAAATTTTGAACTTAATTTAATTGCTTGATAAGATCCACAACTCCTGTTATTGACAAAAGAACCACAGGGCTGGTGAAGTTGTTTTGAATTTACCAGAAAGAATAGAGTTAAATAAATATTGCAATGTAATTAATTTTATTTGGCATCTACCTGAGGACAAGGGAGTAATTCAAATGCAAGTTCACGAAGTCTTTAAAAATTGAAGTGAAAGTGTTTAGGCTATGGTCAAAGAGGGATGAAAATGATTTGAGGCGAAAATTCCCTGAAGTATCAAATATATAATTCTGTTTAAACATCGCAAAATACTGACCCGCTAACGAATCGAATATAATACTGATGCGTTGAAATGACATGTGAGGGAATAATATTTTGCTACGTGCAATGGAACACTATAACAAAGTTTAAGGGTAGAAGTCTTCCCACAGTGCAACACCGAAGCACAAAAGGGTCAAGGAAACAGATGGCAAAAGTCCGACCGCTGAGTAGCGCGACGACAGGCAACGTAACAGCTACAAAGCGACAGCTCGTAACCCTCGACCACGCGACCCGGGCGCCGCGCCGGGCAGGGCCGGGCAAAGAAGCGAGGGGCGCGAACCTGGAGAGGCAGCGCCAAAGGGGCAAACGAAGGCGCAGCGGGGGCGGGGGCGGGGGCGTGGGCGGCGGCCGTCATCAGGCGGGGGTTGAAAGGGCGACCTCTTGCGCTGGGCGCGCCGCCACACCATGGAGCTGCGACCATTCGACTCTTCGCCCTTCCGCTCCCAAAGTGAAGTCGTTTAGTCGGAGGGGCTGAGGAGGAAGCAGCCCAGAGTGGACGGGGCGAAGAAAGGCGGGGTAGGTTGGGGTGGGGTGGGAGCTGCGGGCCGTCGGAAGGGGTGAGTGTGAATTGGTGGGGTAGCGGGCGTAGAAATGTGAAGCGGCCGGGCAGAGAGGGTGCGGGAAGCGACTGTAAGAGGAAGCTGTTGGCATGGGACGGGAAAGCGGATGGCGGGGTCGTGGCGAGGTGGTGGCGGAGGGCTGGTGACGGGGACGTGGCGAGATGGGTGGGAGGGGTGGCGAGGGGTGCGAGGGGGTGGCCGAGGCAGGTGGGTGAGGGGGGTGGCGAGGGGGTGGCGAGGGGGTGGCGAGGGGGTGGTAGGGTGGTGAGGGGGTGGTGAGGGGTGGTGAGGGGGTGGGCGATCGATGGCGGGGGTGGCGACGGGGTGGGCGAGGAGGTGGGAGGGTGGGCGAGGGGTGGTGAGGGGGTGGCGAGGGGTGGGGAGATGTGGCCGAGGGGGTGGCGAGATGTTGGCGAAGGGGGTGGCGAGAGGTGGCGAGGGGGTGGTAGGGGTGGCGAGGGGTGGCGAGAGGGTGGGAGGGGGTGGCGGGGCGGTGGCGGGGAGGTGGCGGGGCCGGTGTAGCTGGATGGGGCTCTGGCTGTGGCTGTGGCAGAAGCGCCGTCGTCGCGCGGGATGGAACGTGGGTTGGGAGGGGGAAAGTGATGGGAAGGAAGAGGGGTGGGTTCGATGACGTGCGAGGGCCGTAAAGAGCCACTCTGTCGTCGAAGACGAAGTATACCCGGGCAGCGCGGGCGCCCCAGGAGGCCGTGTCTCAGAA
The DNA here is from genome assembly GCA_017312745.1 of Gryllus bimaculatus. NCBI lineage: Eukaryota > Metazoa > Arthropoda > Insecta > Orthoptera > Gryllidae > Gryllus > Gryllus bimaculatus. The sequence continues at coordinate 2,159,665 of BOPP01000112.1, read as the reverse complement.
AGAAGTGTCTTCAACTATTCATTTGCAGTATTAAACAGGAGGAACTATATTTAAACGTCCTGGGTTGCGGAAATAGAAAGTATTATCGCTTCGTTGAGACTAAACATTGTTGCATTTTGATAAAATTGATTAAAGTGGAAAGGAACGTACATACAAATTACCAAAATACCGCAGAGAAAACTAGTAACACCTAAAAAAATATATGTATTTTGATCCCATTTGCAATTCTGCTTTTCCTCTTGGTTCGTTATTACATCTCAACAATTATATAATTGATCTAAACATTAAAATACTTCCTTCATGTAATTTATTAAATAACGTTCTTGTCATATAAATAGCCTGATAGATTGAGAATGTCATTTGAACGGAATTACGCAATATCTGCGTTAGTGTGTTGATCTGTGTGATAATTCACGTTAATTGTATAATAAATATTCATCTGACCATCTGAAGGCCAATATTACGAAAAACAATTAAAATATTCTAGGAAATTTGAGACAAAGCGTATGATTAAACAGACCTAATAAAACACTTCAATTACATTTTTATTATAATATATTTTTGAAATGCAATAATACCTTCCGTAATAAAAATCGCGACAAAGATGTGAACTCACAGTCTCATATTTTTTGGATATTGCTAGGAACAAAGTGCATTAATTCTGCAAACATATTCAACCAAATTTTCTGCAAAATCATACTACTATGATCTTAGTGCTTTTATTAGACGACAAACTTTTCTCGCAAGGTAAAAAGCTCGTATCTACGGCTAAACACAAGAGATCGTATACGCAAAAATTCATTTTAGAGTCTTCAAAGGTACACAATACTACATATTTTTAAAGGTTAATGTTCCGTATTCCTTTTGAATGAGAAACAAAGATGATGAACAAGCAAACAAGGGAACACAAAAGCGTCCAAGAATAAAGGTGTTTTTCTTCGCGGTAATTAAAATACATGAACACGTTTAATGTGCAAGTGCAGTGTTTTCTCTACAATCAACCCACATACTTGTCTCAGAGGCTTTTCGAATAAAAGGATGCAAGCTCACCAAAAATACTTCTTTTATCTTGTAATGAAGTTTGGAAATTAACAAAAGTTGGAAACTATTTGTTATGATGACGTAATTTAACTTTGTTTCACTAACTTTGTTATTGCACACTGGACGTTTATAAATTGTTAAAAATTCCTTCATACATCTTAAAGAATGGGGGAAAATGTAATTAACTCTTTCTTAATGTTACTTCGTTTTAATGTAATTCAATGTTACAAATTTATTTGAAATTGTAACTAGTAGTGATGCAACAGCAAACCATTTCGCATTATTACCTAGAAATTTTCGAATATTCGAAGTGTTTAAAGAAAATGTCACCAGCGCCATTATAATAAGCATTCTTTACGCTACAAGGAACACATTTTGACACATATGGACCTATTGGTATTCACATTTGGACCTATTGGTAAATTCAAAATGTTGAGGATTGATGTAAAATATCCCCAATATTATAATATCCGTTTCAAACTCACATTACCTTGAGTTCCTTCAAGTCGATCGAGGAATATCAATTCTAGAGAATATCATTTTATATAGTTGGAATGGTTTTTGCTCTAGCGTTGACAATAGATAGAAAGAGAAGCAGATGTTTCGCCGTAATTCGTTTCTTTGGCATCAAAGACCCACAAACCATGGATTCTGACTACTCAATGTCTTCGTGGAAGTAATTTACCACACATAGGAACAAGATTTAGACACTTCTTTTTTACCAGGCGTTTTTCTTTCGTAAGAGTTTTTCTCTTGAAAATAGTCATTTTTTGGTGCATGATTACAACACTTTCTCTTCTTACGAAGGCGAGAAATTAAAAACTCAAATTATATTAAGGAGATTAGAGGTCCCTCTAAGAATTAACCGAACTATTTTTAGCGTAATTGTAAAATTAAAAAGTATTTTATCCATTTGTACTAAAATTGTATGAAAAAAAGTATGAATGCAACACTGTATAACTACTGAACACTGATGGGAAGGTGTATGCTCGCTAGATAAACTCATTCGTCAAAGAGATTGCTTTTGCAATACGAAATATGAAACGCGAAGACATCCCTCTCGTAAAGGATGTGAGGCAATTTCATACTCCGTAACGATATGTGTTTACGTTGGGTACACAGACGAGGTCATGCTCTCCTAGGCACAACGTACAGCAACATTACTTGTGTCCACAAACTCGGTTAAAGCTCACTTCCCAGCCGTAACTCAGTTTCGCAAAAGTAGTTCCCATCTGCCGTTCCAGAATGTAATTAAACTGGTAAGAACACTCGAATATTTTTAACATAACGCAAAAAAGGAAACATAACATCAAAGAATTGTATTTTTCAAAATTCTTCTTTCCAAGAAGTCGTTGAAAGAATTTTGCACATAATATTAAAAATACTGAATGCATAATGGAGGAGTTTTTCTGTAAATAATAATAATAATAATAATAATAATAATAATAATAATAATAATAATAATAATAATAATAATAGCAAACCAGATAGCCGAGATCGCTAAGGCAGTAGTGCTGCCGCGATTTCGAACGGAACGATCGCGGGTTCGAATTCTGCCTCGGGCATGTGTGTGTTTGTGTATAGAAGAAAGTCGTCCATTCATCTTTCATTATCACCATCATTCTATCTTCCATTCCTCCAGAACTACCAACTGTGCAAGATAAAAATTGGATTTAGCATAATGTTATCCCCTCCCCCCCAAAAAAAGTCACATATACATGCCACGGGCTAAATGTAACTAAGCCTCGCTAAGTGCAGGTGTACGGCCGCGTGGCTCTAGACGGCATATTCGCGACCAATAATTAAAAAGTAATAAGTTCAGAATCCTTATACTCTCGAAGAGCTTCAGAAACAATGGGTTGCCAAATTCTAAGGGATTTACGGTTTTAGAAGATGATTTTGCCATCTCGGCAAAATTGTCATTTACCTGACCGAAATTCCAAAATTAAGTAATACAAATATGTTCTACGTCTCCTTGCAGGAATAAAATTCATTTATTAACGCAAAAGAAGCAACAACATTTCAAAATGTGTCTGATGTGTGGAATAATCATAACATTAGCACAAACAGGATAAATAAAAATATACGCTAAAATTATATTCTCCAATTTTAACTACCAGGTTAGGATGGTATGTCTAGTGCATCCTTTTCCTTCAATACAAACTTACGCCATAAATAACACAAAAACTGACCTCATGTGACGTAAAGTGGTATAAATCTGTCGCGATATGGCTTTCCGGCCCTCGCGACACGCTGCCGTCGGCAAGTAACCTGTTGTCATTTGCCGACGCCAGCGTTCCGAGGCTATAAAATGGCGAGGACCTCGCACCTCACCCCCTCTTATTACACGTCCACCTGCCGGAGCCAGCCGGAGCCATGCCACCCACTCCCAGGACGTAGGGTCCACTACGCGGGTAAGTGAATTTATTAAAATATATTTAAAATATACTCTCTTTTCTTCCTGCACGAGTTTGTGGGGTCCTCCCTCTCCCCCTCAACTCGCGACAAATCACTGAAATCGCGATTTTGACTTATTTCGTATTTGAACAGTTCTTCAGGCAAAGGGTCATATGTCTAACTTCGTAGCGGTCTCTTAGCAGCAGCACTGCCCGGAGAGCATAAGGCAGTGTTCCCTGCTGAGAGCACGCGCCGTTGGTTATTGTATGTGTGTATTTCAATACGTATTGCTGATGAGTATGGCAAGTAAGCAAGGGGTATTACGTGCAAGGGATATTGCCCGCAAGGCTGATTTCGCAGAACAAGATGCATTACCGGATGATATTGATGAAGAAAAGAGGAAAGAACAAAGTGATAAATTTTCATTTGATCCACAAGGTGCCTAGGAAAAAAACATATATAGATCATATAACCACTCTTATTTACTGGAAACGTGATTTTTTATATGAAGAAACGCAAAATATGCTTTCGAGTAAAATTAAGGCTCAATGGCTCCAGCAACTCAACTATCTCGTATCTCATCGTATACATGCTTATTCTTTCGAATTTTTGACATTTTCTCCTACTAATTATTTCATAAAAACGTCCTTAATCTATCAATCTTGAAAAACCATATGTGTTAAAATAAAACAAGAATTTAAAAAAAAACTATTTTTAGCAAACTTATTTAAAATGCAATTTCTTCCATCTCCTGTTTGTCTAAATACATCCACCCATAAAATACTCTTCCCCATCCCAATATAGTAACGTATCTACTCTAGTTTTAACTTCAATATTTTACTTTTACGACACGACTATAGTCTAATTGCCCAGTGATAAAAAAATAATTTAAAAAATGTTATTTTAAGAATTGTATCACAGTCTCGTGCGGCATGCGATAGTAGCGACAAGCGCGTCCCTACGAACGGACACCACAAACAAGCGCTCTTTCCGTGCGTACGCCGCGACACGTGCAGCCCGCGCGTCCGGCACCTGTCTCCGCAGGGTCGGGCGGATCAAGGCAGGGCGCCGCGACGGGGCCACCGCCGTCCCGCCCCGCCCACGCCGTATTTCCAGGCGCTATCGGGGCCCCGCCTAATTCCCCGCGGCCTGGGGCTTCCGGGCGGCCAGAGCCGGCGATTTATTCCGGGCTAATCCGAGCGCGCCCGTGATAACAGCTGCCGCCGCCGCCACAGCACGCTCTCGCCAACCGCCGCCGCCACCGCCGCCTCGGTCTCACCGCAGTGGGGTCTGCTTCTCGCGTGCGGCGGCGGCCATCGTCACAACCCACCTCAACCCTTTCCCACCTTTACACGTATCTTTCAACTCGTTCGTTTGCTCATCCATCGCTATTCAGTCATCGCTTCACTCAGTACACACTTTACAGGTTCATTTATTTATTTATTCATCCGTTCACTAATTCTTTATTTCTCGCACTCATACATTCGGCCTTTCATTCCCTTACTTTCTCTGTCCGAAGGAATTAATTATTTCATTACAATCTGAGATTAAGCTTTTGTTTGAATTCAACGGAAGCCTTTAGTTTCCTTTCCCGTTTTTCGTTCCTTTTTCTCACGTTCATTTTGGTTGCGAATAGTTCCTGTTGTTCGTCTCTACTAATACTGTTCGTTCCTACTCTTCTTATACTGATTCTTTCTCGTCTTACGAATCCTTCGTAAGAAGAGAAAGATATGTAATCGTGCGCCAGAAAAGGGCAAATTTTCGCCAGAAAAACTCTTATTGCCGGGCTCTGGTAAGGAAAACGTAGATAAACCCTGTTGATAAATTTAGAAAAAAAAACTCATCTAACCCGTAGTGTAGCCAAAATTCATATTTTGTTGGTTCTTGATACTGATACGTCTGTAGTCAACGCTAGTGCCTAAACTGTTCAGCCGATTTTCTTCAAAATTGATATTCCCCGATCGATCTGAATGAACTCGTGGCTTTGGGATTTTGAAACGTATATTTTTTCTCTCTCCAATTTCCTGCCAAAATACCCATCAGACATCTTTCTCACATTGAACAATTGATGCATCCACAATTTCTTTTTTTTAATATATCCTTCACCCCAGTTTTATCGTATTCGCCTTCCGTTTGTTTACCGTCGTCATAGCATCCGCATGTCCTGTTTCCTATAAATCGTTCCGTTCCTTCTAGAGACGTATACGTCCTTTAAGGTGAAGCTATCTGACCTCAACCCTTGCCACGCCGACTTCGCCCCGGCCATCTCAGCTTGGGCGACGGTGTCGCCGACCGACGGGATCGCCTTGTTTGCACCTAAAGCGCCGCGATAGCGCAAAGAAGGCAGCTGTAGACGCAGCGACCGCAGAAACGAAGCCCCACCAGCGAGGATGGTGCGGGAGGGCGTCGCGACTGGAAAGCCAGGTCAGGCACGGCGTAGAAAAAGAAGGAAAGGCGATGGGATAGTTCCTGAGGGGCATCGAAGATAGCAGACAGCGCAAATTATCTAGTTAAAAGAGAATTAAATCAAAACGGAAAGGCTAATAAAATAAGAGAAGAATTAAACAGTAAGGACGATTAAATATGGAAGAATTTTCGATCTTAGAAAAAGCCACAACATAAGGAAAAGGAGTAATTCAAACCAAAGTATCACCTTAACGAGATTAGAGAAGTTTAACAAAACAATTCAGTCAAATAAGGGTGAGGAAAAAGAAAATGTAAAACAACAGCTTTATAGCGAAGACGAAGGAAAAACAAACAAAAAGCCACCACAAAACAATAAAACACAAAAATAGAAATAATCCAAATACGTTCTAAGTGACGAAGCATTCGAGGAAGTTATGAGGCGACAAAAGGCTATTAATGAGAAATAAGAGGTACCAAACATACCAAATTAATATTTTCGTGAAAACATCGTTTTACACAGAAAAGAGAAAGAATAATGAAGCCAAAAAGAATTAGATAACATTATAATAGAGAGAATGCCTGAAAAGAAGCATCACAATGAAATAAAAACGGCGGTGACACTCTCAAAGCATCAGATCACAGCACACAATACTCTTGGGATGGTGAAGCAGCATGGGCTGCATAATAAATGACGATAAGTGTAAGAAGGAGGCGAATGGAAGAGCCACATTTACGAAATCAACACATCACACACACAAGCGAATAATTAACTCGATACAAGCCGCGCAAAAGAGTAAATGAAAACATCACAAGGAGACAGAACGAAATAAATGTGTGTGTATCGCTATTGACGCAGCACCTGGTCACAAGTCGCAGTCCAGGTTCCCTTCCCCCACACCCCCTACCCCCACAGGGGTGGCAAAGCAGCAGTGGCGGCGGCGGCGATAGCGACGAGGGCGGCGAGGGCACGCGCCCCGAGGGCGAAGGTCACGGGGCAAAGGAGGGGGGGGCGGGGCCTCCACGGTGGCAGAGCAGACGGACAGGAGCGCCGCCTCCACGCGCTGTTTCCCGCGATAGCGCGAGACAATGCGCTGCGTAAATATAGAGCAACGGACGCAGCCGCAGATAAGCAGGGGACGACGAGCGACGCCACGCTCCCTCGTCCTAGCCGTCCTCGCCGTCCTCGTCGTCAAAACGTAAACCTCTTTCGCATTAAGCCACGAGCGTCGCAGATAACAGTGCCAAAAGGACGTGCCAGACATTTTCGCGGTTCTCTTCGCGACTAACTGCACACCTCTTTTGGGAGTGTTTGTTATGAAAAATGAAAACTGCGCAATCACCGTAAATTATGCTTAAAAACGATCGGCTGAGTAAAAAACTGTCAATATTGAAACTTCCAATTTTATAAATATTAAAGGGTTCCACTTACGTAATTACGGTATTTGTGTGCCGTCAAATTCCATGAAATTCAATAATATACGTTTCCTACCATACTGCGTTTATTAGGAGATGAAGGGAATTAATTAATTATATATTCACAGAGAGCTGAACTAAATAGCTAAAAAAATAGAGAGGAATATAATTAAACTTTAAATCTGTATCGTGTCAGTCCGAATTTATTAAAAGTCCGAGGTAAATATAAAATTCTCGAAACTGCAATATTTTAACCAATTAGTAGTAAATTTGTAAATAAAAGTAATGTAGCCAGCCTATTATAAATTGAATATATTCCCAAAGTTTTAAATAAAGATTAAGTTATTAAGATGATATTTAATACAGTGTATTACAGTTCTGAATAATGCAGTTGCTCCCAAAACATGGTGTACATTAAAGAGTATAGAAATTGTCAGAAATGCCAGTTTTTTTCTTTTCATATGAAGTATTCGTCTTAGCTTTGCTCTACTCTAAAAAGTAGAAATAAAAAATGAATAAAAAAGAAGGAAGTAAGGCCTCCAAGGAAAACATATGTGTATAATGCTTATATTAAAATGTGATGACTAGGAGGCTGATTTTAATGATTGTCATTTTTTTCCTTTTCGCTTTATAACAATTCCGTTTAGTATAGAAATTAGTTTTATGTTAAGACCGAAGGAAATGACCCATTTTTACATGCAATTTTTTGCTTTTTTTCGATTTCGACTAATACATCATATTTTTCTTTTTACATTATTTAAATTCATTTTGTGCTCATTTCATCGATTTTAATATAATTTTAAATGTACTTGCTTCAAACAATATTTACGAGGTCCAATAAATGTTTACCACATTCTTCCAGAATAGCCTAATCGGTTTCTTCGCTCATATATTGTAATGTAAGTCGTAAGTACTCTGTAATCTACGGTTCCTGTGATGCCATTGTCAGTTCGGCCGATTTCGCGATAAATAAAAGCAGAGAATTTCTTTTAAAGAGTGGTCCAATCCAAAAGTCTGCAAGATGAGTTCACTTGAACAAAAGGAAGAAGCCTGGATTACTCCAGTAGCATACCCAACAATTTGCGTTGTTCGTCTGAAACGGTTTTGAACCATTTTTTACGTCAGTTTCCTTTGTTTTAGGGCATTTTTAAAGCATTTTGTGAGTATTTTATTGATTATTCTTGGCAATGTTTCAGGTCATCAAAATCTGCCCCCCTAGTGAAGACAAACTGAAGAAAATTGATATCATACTATTGGCACATTAATAAAAAAATATGCATTATTCAAATGGAAAACACATTTTCTCAAATAAAATGACTGCCGTCAGGTCTATTATCATCACACACTTAGCTTTAAAAAAAATGTATTAATTTTTTCCCTAACACGTAAATATAAAAAAATCTAATACACATTTGTTTATAAATGATTCGTTATTTAAAAATGAAATAAAATAAAATTATCACAAGTTCTCGGGTTTCTTGCAATCATCAGGGGGAGAAGGGAACGGAGAAGTCGAGCGTGTGATGGTCATCGCCTTTGCAGCGGTGGGGTCAGGGAGGAGGCGAGGGCGGGGACATAAGCGAGGACATGAGCAAAGGCATGAGCGGAGGTATGAGCAAGAGGACAGAAAGGACTTGTGTAAGGACGACGATGATGTCAAGGGTGACGGCGAGGGTGAATTTGATATTAGACGAGGACGAGAGTCGAGTGTGTTGAGTGGACGATGGCGAAGAAAGAACGTGGGCGTGAATGTGTGCAGGGGTATGAGCGAGGTCGAGGACAAGGACTAGGACGTGAGTGTGGGCTAGTGCGAGGAGTAGGTCGAGGGCGAGGGCAAGGGCAAGGTGGAAAACTAGGACGTGAGCGAGGGTAAGTGCGAGGGCGAGGGCGAGGGCGAGGGCGTGGGTTTGGACGTTCTCAATGGTGAGAACAAGGACGGAGCATGGGCGAAAGGGAGCGTGGGGCAAAGACGAGAGGGAGGACGAGGATGAGAGCAAGATCAAGAGTGAGGGCGAGAGGAATTACGCAACCGGGAAGGGCGGGGCGGCGGCGGGAGGCGGTGGGGTGCTGGGCTCGCAGCCTGCGGCAGCAGTGAGGGACGCGCGTGTCCAGCGCGTCGCCCACGCCAGATAACTGTACGCGCATAACTCGCGTGGCCAGCGTGAAGTAAATATACCGCCGCTGCTGTCACTGCCACCGCCCCGGCGCGGTCCCCTCGGGGCCCAGGGATGGCTCTGCCGAGAAGAGGGCGCTGCTAGGGAGGATATCGACTCACATGACGCTCTGGTAGCGTCGAGCCCTGGTAGCGTTCGGGATTGGTTCCCAACGAGTTTTCGAGTCCACAAATGTTGGGTACCACGATAACAAAACTTACTTGCGAGATTATTTATTCATTAGTTGGATGTTGGTGTACGTGCAAATGTATGAATATATGTGATGAGCGAGACCTGCTATCTCCATGTTATGGAATGGGTGAAACGACATTGGTTAAAGTGCACTATAATTTTACAATAACATTTTAAAATACTTTTTAATCTTTTTGAATCTAAAGGTTATTAAAGATAATTAACAGTGTAAACTTTTCATCACATTCTTTGATAATTGCAAAACATTATTCTAAAAGCCAGGGAAGTTTTAGATGGTATTGCAATTATATAATAATGTAGTAGATACGCGAATATTTCGGTGTACTTATAAAAACAAAAAAACAGAAATATATTGAAATCCAAGGTACGATGATTCTGTCTGTTTTTAGCAACTCTGTTACTCGATAAATATTATAACAGCTGATGGGATTACTTCTAGAAGATAAAACAACTCAGGTGGATAATATTCACGGCTGTTAATGCGGCAATTCCTCTGAAGCCAAACGTCCCTTATCCCCGAATACCCTGCTTATCACGCAGATGCTCACAAGTTATATCCCAAGCCGTGTACCACTTAACGGGAGCCACCTCCCGAACGGAATTGGGGTCTCTCCTCATACTGCGTCACCTTACTGCTGCGTTTCACAGGTCGCTTCCGAGCCACCGCGCCCTAACTGCAAATCTGCTCTCCGTACTCCTCGGTTACCTGCGCGGAGCCGAGCACTTAACGCCGAAGCTCCCCCGCGTCGTTTACCTTTTTACATCCATTCATCCGCCGCCTTCGAACATCCTTCTGCAAAGATCGCCCACTAATTTCACGTAACGTTTACGCGCCCGGCGGTGAACCCTCGTTTGGAGCGTCAGCGGACCCCCATCCCCCCCCCCATGTGCCCGGACACGTGTCCCGCGAAGCGACCCAGGCGGTGATAGGGCGATCTAAACGAGCGCTGTGATAAGAGCCGGCACGCGCTGATGGGCTCCACGCGGGGAATGAAGGAACGATGCCTCGGCTCCTGGGACGGCGTTGAGTGGTGCTGTTACTCGCCTCTCTGCCGTTTCGCAGGACGCCACCTCATTTCTAGTCCGTAGCTAACAAAAGATGCTCCACTCAACTTCGGTGATATCTACTTTGGCAGCGCAGATTACACACTTGCAACTCTAAAGTTCAAAACGTCTCGGCAATAGCTTGAAAAAAAAGGTAAGATTGGTTTGCAGAATCACATTCAGGTAATCATTATTAAATTGCCCGATTTCGAAAGAGAGAGTTGTTACGTGAGTTGTAGCATAGAAATTTATCGATCTACCCTGAATAACCCATTGTTCTCCTAAACTCTATTTTCTGCAACAGCTATTTACCAACTCAACTTCACGTTGTGTTTGTCACGAATATTGTGATACTAAAGTGATAGCTTTCAATCAAGCCTATAACTAATAACTCTCAATATTTTAACAACTTTAAAAAAATATCTTGTTTTGTTTGAAGAAATTATGTTTAGGTAGCTAAAAGAAGTGTTAATCACATACGTCTAAACTCAAATATATTTTTCTTTAATTTTATATCAAAGTAAAGTAAAGTAAATCCATCCCATTGTGAAAAAACCAACATTGGTCACCATATTATTAGTATTTTGCAAATAATCCATTTCATCTTGGTTAATTGTTTTGAAACTTCTCAAAATTGATATAATACTTTTGATGCAAGCATGGTGTATATTTTATTTTAAAGAATGATACTTTTACATTATACCTTGGCCGGCTGCAGAATTGTTTTTGATGTCTGCTTCCACCAAAGGACTTACTTCCTGGGTACAACGCCCTCTAAGAAACTGCGGCAGCCTTCTACTGTTTCGCCCGCTGAAGGTCTCTGCCCCGCGTTTCACTTCTCAACAACCCCTTCGTCTTCCTCGGAATCTGAAGCCGCCCGTCCCTCACCTCAATTCTGTCACCGCACCTCGCCGCCCTCTAATTCTTTCCCCGCCCATTTACCGTCCCCTACCTGCGACCCCGCTCCTCCCTCGACCCCTCCTCCCCCGCCAGACCCCGCCGTGCCGACACCCTCGGCCCTGCTGGAGCGACAGGAAGGGGATGCGAGGCTTATATTCGCGGCGACGTGACTAGGCGGGGGCTTGGCGCTCCTTATTACCCGCAGGAACCGGAGAAATTACAAAACGCCCCAATTTTCCCCCGGCCTGACAGACCATTACCTGGCCGGGAGGGCGACGCCTCGAGGAAGGAAGGAGGGCCGTGAGAGAGTCCGTGGACGGGGCCGAGGGGAGAGGGACAGGAGCCACGCGCCGCCGGAGAGAGGCTGCCCCGAT
>BOPP01000112.1:2135397-2147699 GCA_017312745.1 Gryllus bimaculatus | reverse complement strand
TTATAAATTTTTTTGATATGTTTTTTTTTTTAAATTGGTTCTGTTTTTTTTATGTTGTACATTTTATTTTTTGTTTTGTTTTTAGTTTTTTTTTTTTGTTTCATTTTTGTTGTTTGTATTTTTTTATTTTTGTCTTTAAAATGTAAAAATGTTGTTGTATTGGTATTTTAGATTGTTATTATTTTGTTTTTATGTTTGTTTTTTTTTAGTTGTTTTAGTTATTGGTATTTATGTATGTAGTGTGTATATTTTTTTGATATTGTTTATTTCTTATTTTTTTTATTGTTTTTTTTTGTTTTTGTTTTAATGTTTAAATGTTATGTCTTTTGTAGTTTGTTTTTATGTTTGTTTTGTTTGAGTATGTTTTGTTTTGGTCTATATGTAGTTAATGAGAGACCGGGGAGCCGGTAACGCGTGGCAGGCCGGCCTCTGGGGGGGCGTGGTGGCGGGTTGGCGTGGCGGAGGTGGTGACGGTGGCGTGGCGGCGGCGGCGGCGGCGGCGGCGGCGTGGCGAGGGCGGGAGATTTATTTTTCCATAAAGCCCGGCGCGCGCACGGGCCTTAGCGCGACACTTTAACGGCGCGCGGGAGCGGCGAAACGATGGCGGCCGCTCTCGTCGCAGGGTAGGGGGGCAGGGGTGTGCAGCCACAGCGACGCGCGTGGCACCTCTGCCCCCGGAGGCTGCGCGCTGCGCCACGGCTCTTGTTGCTGGTGAACGCGATAAAACAAAGTATAAGCGAACCTACAAAAAAAATCGAGGTACTTCTGAGTGTTATGAAGGTAGGGAATGAATCCTATGGAAAAAGTATTCCCAAATGTAAGAATGAAAGAGTTTGCGAAAAATTGTAAGATTTCGTTATTGGCTTCCTACTTGGGTGAATGCTTACAATGTAATCTTACTTGGTGACATATAGTTCATCGTGCGTATGGCCATTCTGTAACACTCCAGTTAGCAACACAATTAAAACCTCAGTCCTTGCCGGAGAATATATTAGGTTTTGCAAATAATTTCATGTAATTAAGAACACTTGACAACAAAGAAACAAAAACCTCCCACTCGAAGTCTCCTGTTCCATTAAATTTCATTTTCCCTACGAGAGACACGAGAGCAACAACGGTAGACGATAGCACGGCATCCACCGAACTGTTTTTCCCGGAGTTGGCCCCGGAACAATCCGCAGTGTCTGAAGAGGCCCTCGAGGCCGAGCCTCTCGCGGCTCCGGAATACTGTCTGCTGGGCTGCGAACACGAGACGGGGCGAGGGGCTGGGCTGCTCTCGAGGCGGCGCAGACGCCGTAAAGCGACTCCGAGCGGCCCTCGATGTGCCAGCGCCCATCCCCTCTCCCCGCCCCTCCCCATGCCACACAACCCTTCCTGCTCGCCGCACCGCCCCGGCCTGTCTGCCCCGTCACCGCGCCACTACGAGAGGAATTTGTTTGTGTGTGTGTGTGTGTGTGTGTGTGTGTAGGGGAGAGGTAACATGTGATAGTCGTGAAATATTCACTTCGTTATGACGAAGTGGTACTAGCGAACTGAGATTTCTAAGGTACGAAGCTGGTTATACATCGGTGAAAGAAAAATAAATATTCTAAAAGGATATTCTAACAGAATTGAAAATGCAAAGGACAGAAGAAATTATTGGAAGTCATATTTTTTTAATATTTTATTTTTTCCGTATTTTTAATAACTCCCGTTACAGTTAGTTTCCGTGACTGTCCATGCTGATGATATATATTAATTATTTGGACCCAAGCTGGACTCTACCATACCGTATAACCAAGTACATGTTTCAACCTCAAACAGATGGCTTTTTCCTTCTTTAAATTTCTAGATTAAACTTAAGAATCAATGGTGGTCGAACAGGGCTTGGTTTCAAAATGAGACTAAAAACGGATCGCCTTGACCTGTTACAATAAATGATTTTCTTCACTTCGTAACACCACTTAGTAGCACAATGTGCTGACAGTCGCAGAATTATGGACTATTTTTCGTCTGTTTCACATACGGTAAATAATATTATACCGAGGAACGAGTCAGTGCTAGAACTTCATCTTCTTGTGAGATCTTTGTCTCTTGTGAGTGTCTTTCTGAGAACTGAGAAAACCAGATTTGATAATTTTTTGGGAAGATAGTTATATAGTTAGTGACGAAAATTCGCCTCTTTCGGGACTCAAATCATAGGACCGTTCGATCAGATTCACTGAAGAGTCAGCGGAATACCTTCTCTGAGCTAAACTCAGCTGGAGGGGACGCTGAAAGAAGCACGCTTGGGATAATGATGACACTGACAACCAGAGAGACATGCAGAGACAAAAACCGCGGCTCGGAAGGTAGATTCATGCGGCTTGCGGCGGACACCGCTGCACTTGACAGCCATTTGCCTGGTCTAGTAACATCCAGGTTTGTTGTGGTTGCTGCGGTTTCAGTGACAGCATCCGTGCCGGGATCATGTAGCTGAGGACACAGGAGGAGGAGGCTGCGAACGCGTCCAAGGGTCAAGCCCTGGGATCAAGACGCGCACCAGACACCGCCCTGGCACTCGACGCCGACCAGAGGGCGGGGGCACGGCACAGACTCGGCACTTCCAGGCGACAGGCATTCGCGGAATCTCGCTCAGCGACGTTGCGGCGGCGGCGGCGGCGGCACTCGGGAACTGGGCGATGACGCCACAGCGCCGCTGGCGAAGGAAATACGGAGACGGCGGAGTTGAAAACCCAGGTGGTCGTGAGCCGGTGAACAAGGTATATTCGGCGATAGCGGAGACAACAGCACATCTAAGATGTTGGAGAATAGAATGAAAAGATGAAATGGAAAGGGGAGGATAAAGAACAAGGCGGCAGAGGTGACGGAAGTAGCGTAGGCGCGGCAGCAGGGGTGGCGGTGGCGGTGGCGGTGCGTCGGGCGGTCAGTGCGGTGCGGTGGGTGGCGGTGGCGTGGCGGTGGCGGTGCGGTGCAGAGGCAAGGACGCGGTGGTGGTGCGGGGCAGAGGCAGGGATCGTGTGGTGGTGTGTGGGGGTCGTGGCGGGTGTCGGGTCGGTGTGGTCGGTGGCCGGGTGCGGGCGGTGCGGCGGGTAAGGCGAGGGAGGGGTCACAAGAGTCGCAGGTGGCGGGTTGGAGGAGAGAGCAGGGTTGGCGAAGTAACTCGGTGCGGTGGCCCGCGGGCGAAGGCGGGCATGGCAACGAGACTAAGGTGCGGACGTCATCCGCGCAACGCGTAGGCTGGGGGAGGATGCGACAGCCTGAGCCCGATGGCGAGACGGTGCGAGGTGCAGGTGGCGTGGCGTGCTGCTGCGTGCATGCAAGTTGGGGGGGGGGGCCGGCGGGTAGCGCGAAAGGCGCAAGTGCGGTGGCGGCGACGGCGTTGGTGGTGGTTGTGGCGGCGATGTCCGAGAAGCCTCCCAGAAGGGCGATCAGCGTGGCTAGCATTGCTCGCATTCAAGCCGTTAATGACTTAGAGGTCGTATGCGTTGCCGCGTGTGTAATGACCGCATAAATGCTACGTAATTTTGCACGAGTACAATTAACGTGGCGCAGAGCACTATATTGCTATCATTACACTTTATTCGTTATTTCATCGCGAAATTTGTCCGTGATGATGAGATCGAGAGCTGATTTTGATCCGTGATGATGAGATCGAGAGCTAACACAATAAATACTTACCACAAAAAACTTTGTTGCTTGAAAAAATGCTTTATTTGTATACATTCGTTATTCATTAAATCACAAAAATTAGATAATGTAAGCTATGTATGTACACACTTTTTTTGTAAAATGTAATTTCGAAACAATGTTTAACTAGCATTCCTTGCCTATTAAATATAACATGGCATTAATACACTACTCGTTTTCATTTTTCTCGTGTACAAATATATGGTAAAATAGTGCAACATTTGAAATAAGAGAAGTCAAAAATGCATGAATTCTTCCGTGAAATGAGAGTGGAGCAAATTATGGAATTAAGTTTCAAAACAAACGAAGACTTAATAATACGACATAATATGTTTTCCAATTGAACCAGTAATAGCTCAAAAGAAAATGAATAAAATCTGGGATAGGGAACATCCATTCCATTATTTTCCCTGCGCAAATCCCGAATACTTTGGTATTTCGAAACGCTACTCCGAGACCTGGGATGAATATTGAGAGCATCCAGATGCATAAGATTTTAAAAACAATTATGCATGAAGAAGTGCATTTTGTTGTACGAACCCAAAACAATTAAGTATTAAACTGATCTGGAACTAACTTAAGTACGATCAATGATATATCATTTCGTAAAACCACAAAGAACTGAACTTGATGACAGTTTACCTTTTCAAACGGCTGAGTAAATCCAAGAAATGCTGCACAAACTGCAAGAGGCCTCTCTGACTTTTGCACTAAGATATTCCTTACAGTGTTAATTTTATTGTTGGGCTTCACCCAATTGTTTCACTGAGCGAAGTGGCACAGCGCGTAGCGCGCTGATTTCGAATTAGGAAGTCCGGGTTCAATCCCCGTGCCGACCATTGTTACCGGGGTTTTCGAGGTCTCCCTGATTCATCCATGCGAATACTAGGATGGATCTACCAAAAGGACACGATCGCAAAACTGGTGTCCCTAGCGGAGTTCGTGAAGTCACGACGGGTAAGCGAATTCGAGTCACAGCGTGTTCCTGGTTGGGTGACCGACCAGGAACGACGGGATCTACCGTTGCCGAGGCCAACTACCCTGTACGGGCCGTGTAATGACTAAATACAAAATGCACTTATGTTTGAGGTTGTGCGGGCGCAAAGGCACCTTTTCCTTCGCGGGCGCGAGCGCTCGTAGCCGCGCCACGGGCCTCCGCATGCCCAGCCCTGGCGGAGTCGGGCGGCGTAAGTGATTCACGGCGGCGTAACTCAGGGCGCTGACCGGGCGACGCCGCCGCCGGAACCGCAGGCCCCTCCCCCCCCCACACACACCCGCGCGGGAGCCCTCGCTCCCGCCCCCGCCGCCGCGACCGCCGCCGCTGCTGCTGTGGCCGGCGCGCGATCAGGTCTGGGGAGAACCCGAGTTCGCGCGGGCGGAAGCCCTTTTCCCCGCCCCGTAAGTGTGAGAGCGGTGGGCCTGCGTTGGGGTTGCACAACGGAGCATGTTCCGTGGATCGAAACGTTCGCTGTAAAGTACGCTTTTATGGGACTGACCAGACGTCTACAAGGAAACTACTACAGACTAATGAAAACTTCTTCACCACCGTGAATAAATATATCTTCTTCTTTGCAGACGTTAAAACTTCCTCATTATGTGATGTAACCCTTGTGTATTTGATTATCCAATGCGTTTATATTTCAAAATAGATGTATGTGTTCTCAGAATAGCAACACATTAAGCAAAGTTACGAAGTTAAATTTCACTGACGTAACAACCCTGGCGTCAACACATTGTTTAAAAAGGAGAAGAATGTTACTAATACAGTAATTAGAAACAAGAGTCCCTAGACTTTCTGCCAATACAGTTTGGTAAGGTAAATTTTAGTTAAGAAGTATATGTACACTAAAAGCTAAAAAAATCATTGACTTTAGTTTAACAATTTGAAGTAGTAAAAGATAACGTAAAATGAAGAGCGCACCATATCTCGATTTTATCACTTTAAATCTAAGGAGAGATAGGGTATTTTAATTGTTTGCCAATTTTTTCAAATAACAGTGCTATCACCAATTATGTTTTTAACTTGATAACGCTGTCCTCAAATTACTCGAGAAGTTTAAAATATATTTATCGAATCTAAACAATCAATTTAGGAGGTAATAACTATGTGGATGTATCAAATAATGTATGAAACAATTAATTCCGGAAATAACATAAAGCCTGCATGCTTCAAGAATACTTTCGAAGCGTTGAGCATGTAAACATTACAAGTTTGCAAAACTATATTCTTTCTTTAAAAACTCTAATTATCTGAAAGCAAGAATATAAATTAATTACTTGAGAATGTAATTTGTTCCATAACGATAAATGTGAATAAAGCATGGGAAAACTAACAAAACGAGTTGATCGAAATTCACTAATGTATTTGCCGAACGTCGAGTCTAACAAGGCTTTGAGATACGGTGTAGGGGAACTCGTATGGAACCGCACGGATGACAGAAAGCCCGCACATCTCGTGTATTTCATCCCGATCCAGATAACAGACGTAAAACATTTTTGTTTGACTTTCACGTTCCGGTTTTCAATTACATTATATAACCCGCCACCCTCCGTTTTTTTTTCGCTATCGGCTCTCCGCCCAAAAAACCCACACCCACCCACACGCCGCCCGATTCCCGATGCTGATTTGTGCCAATATGTGAGAGCGAGCGCCCGCGCGCCCGCCCAGAGGCGATCTCTAAGTACCCGGATGGGAACCGGCTCTCCAATAAATCGAGAGGTTCGTTACCGAAATTAAATTTGGGCAGCGCCGCGACGACAAGTCGGGATCTACGAGTACAATCTCCGCCCGACTAAACTGTTTACGAGGATCGAGGGGGCGTATCGACGTATCTACGCAATCGACGCCGGGGCCTATCGACTGCAACACGGTCGGCGTGAGGGCGGCGGGCAGGGCGGGACAGGATGCGTCGGGAGGGGCGGGGAAGGGCGAGGCGGTTCGGGAGCTGAGGAGGGGCTGGCGCGAAGGGAGGAGGGCGCGAGGCCGATCCGCAGCCATAAACTTAGCGGCCCTGATGAGGTCCAGCGCCTTGCGCGCCACGCCCACGCCCCCTGCCGGCCGCTGCCGGGGCGCCCTTGTATCTGCATCGATCGCCGAGGGAGCCGGAGAAAAAGCGGGCGCCCCTCGCGCCGCGCGAAAAGCGCCCGGCAAGGGCGAGGCAGAGGAGGAGAGGAGAGAAGAAGTCGAAGCGGCCAAAGAAGCCGATGGAGAAACTCTCAGCCTCCACCACCTCCTCCTCCTCCTCCTCGACCGGTCAAGATTGTGTGGCTCCCTGAGGTGTGATAACGCCCCGAAGCAGACCGCGGAGGCGAGGGTGGTGATGGGGGCGGGAGAGCGGCGAGGCGAGAAGTTCAAATGAAGCGTGGATGGGGGAGGGGCGGTGCAAGGTGGGCGCTGGCCGATCCCGAGAAGTCGCTAAGGACGCGCCGCAGGCACAATATCCTTGGAATCGAGGGGCAAAAGAGCGAGGCCTACACGAGGGTGGGGAGAGGTGAAGATTAAAGACGTTAGGAAAAAGACTTGAATAACGAGTAAGCAGTAGGCAAGCAGTAGGTCTGAGAAGAAAGGCGAACGCGGGCCAAGAAATCTCGATATGTGACGAATGACTGAAGAGGCAGGAAGCAGATAACCGTGGATCGACTGAGAGGGCGGGGATTGACAAAGGTTTCACCCGAAGAATCCGAAGGGCGAGAGTGGACCGAGGGAGTAGAAATCTGTCGAGTAGAAGAATACTGAGAAGGGCAGGGGTCGCCTCGAGAGAAAGGGATCGGACGACATGAGGCAACGAGAGCACAACGACGTAAAAGGGAGGGCCAGCAGCGGCGGCCGCCTCGCCGGCCGGGGACAAGGTGCAAGAACGAGCAGAGATGAGAAACGGGAGGATATCGTGGGGCGAGGTCGAGGGCGGCGAAACGAACCCGAGCGGTGGGGACGGGCTGGCGCCGGGCACAGCGACGTCAGCATCGCCGAGGTGTCCCAAAGCCCCTCCACGCCCGCCTCCTTTCCTCCGAAATATCCGGCTGGGACCCGCGGCCGGGCGCCAAGTCGAAAAACCTCTTCCGCGGGAACCTTGTCGGAAATGGAAGCGTAAGCGGTCGCCCCGAAAAGACCCTGTTTCGAGATATAATTTGCTGCTCCTAATATATGACGTGGTACATGGGAAGGTGGATCGTTCTCGGCGGCGGAAGAGAAACAACTTTCCTTCGCCCTGGGGTGTCGTAGAGCCGCGAAATTCCCCTAGGTTATTAGTCAGGCAGCTCTCCGGAGAGCTTGTTAATACAAAAGAGCGAAACACGCGCCTTCGCTCGAGACTAGCTCGTGGTTCGGATGCGCAGCAAACGTAGGAAAACGTCTGAAACTTCCCTGAGAGAGGGAAAAATTGCGACACAAGGAGAGAGAATGGACTACAAAATATCAGCAGTGCAAAGCAGATTGCAGTTATTTTATACAGACACACGTTTTATTCTTCGGAAATCATCCTCGAACTGGTATACTTTCAAATGAAGTGTTTGGTAGAAGCATGTTCATAATTCGCTTCGGAGAAACTTAAGACTTGATAACACAATTTCCAAATCGTTTCAGACCTTTCAGTAGTTTTGCAATCGAAAACAATGTTAATCTACTACGTTGGACATTACAATAATAAATGGACATGTACATAAAAATATATGCCATATGCTATAGCATTTGAGTTTCATGTAATTTTTCTAATCAATAAAATATATATTATTTTGTTTATAAAATAAAATAGTTTTATTAATTTATTTCATAAAAATTATAAGTATTTAATAAAATCTCAGGTTAATATTTGTCAACGAATAAACCGAATCAAAAAACGTTCTTTGCACACGTTGAATAGAACACTGTATGTTTAAGAGACGATTCAGTTGTATCCGTTCGCACGTGTCGTGTCAGCCAGGCGAGAGGAGCGAAGCGCCAGGTAGAGAGCGGGCGCGAGGGCGAAGGCGAGGGCGAGCGAGCGAGGATCTGCGGCCGTAACACAGGGGCGGGAGGGCGAGCGGGTTGAGCAGGCGCCGCGTCGGCCGCAGGCGGACACGCGCTGCTGGCGCCGAGGAGCGGCGTCAGGTGCGAGCGTCGGGTTGCCGGCGCGGCGCCCGACGCGCGCGAGAGAGAGAACACGACGCCATCACCGATCACCCCCGGCGCCTCAAGGCGGAGAGGAGGCTGAGGTGCCGGTGGTCGAGTAGGTGTGGAAGTGGGCGCGGTAGCCTTACGGGAGCCGGATGGGCGTGTCGGTGTTGGAGGAGAGAGAAAGAGAGATGGAGATTCAGGTGAAAAGCTACCTACGTTGTGATTGAAGAGCTCGATGCCAGGATCTCCTGTGGTAATTAAGGATTTTTAGATGGTCAGCGAGAGGATGGGAATCGTGAGGCTGGGTGATAGCGAGTGGTAATGAAAGGTACTCTATGGCGAATGGTGTCGAGAGGTGACTGGTGGTGGGTGGTGAATTGAGAATAATGGTGAGAGGCAACTGGTGGTGAGTGGTGAAGGTTCATGATGATGAGAGGTGAGTGGTGGTGAATGATAAATTTGTGATGATTAGTGAATGGTAGAGGAGAATCGGTGGGTGGTGGAAGTGAGAGAGGATGTGTGGTGGTGGAGGTGGTGGTGGTGGTGGTGGTGGTTGTGGTGAGTGAGTGGTGAATGGTGAGTGGTGGTGAATGGTAAATTTGTGATGATTAGTGAATGGTGCAGGAGAATCGGTGAATGGTGGAAGTGGGAGAGGATGTGTGGTGGTGGTGATAGTTATGACGAAGGAAGGAAGACAAAGCAAAATGTTTGATGAAAGTCATAGCGATAACGGAGATGTAATGGCATCAGCTGTTCGGCAAAGGGGAAGCGGTGGTGACAAACGAGGAAGACCACAGAGGCGCCAAAGGAGGCGGAGGCGGCAACGGCGGCGAAGGCAGCAGGAGTAGCCGTTAGGCGGAGAGCTGAAGCTGATGTTGCGGCGGCGGCTGTTCCTCCTCCGTGGGCGCCAGCGTCGAGGGCGGGACTGTGGGACTCGCCAGGTGGGAAGGATCAGCTCGCACCCACCGCGCAATCCCCTTCCTGTAATTATGGCATCGACACTCACGGCTCAAGATCTTTCTCGCTCCAAACTGCCAGCCGTGTTCCGACGAGCGCGGCCCTTAATAACCAACCTAACTCCCCGAGCGGACCGCCACCGGCGTTGATGTATTCAAATAGGACGAAAACCGCAGGTCGACGACGGAATTGGCGACGTTTAATTGAAAAAGAGGAGAAGTGGTCGTCAGTTCGGAAGTTATTACAAACCGACGAGTGTTCTCATCAAACTCCTCAAAACAAAAAATAAATAAAAATATATGAAATAACGACATTTAAAAGAAAATCAAATGAAATAGCTCAAACTTATATATCGTGGTATTAAACTAAAATTTGGTTAACCCGTATTCGAGATACGTTTTTATTACAATACATACATCTCAGAAAAGTTGGATAAATTGCCTGATTTTTTAAAAATGTTTTTTCACACAACCGATTCGATTTTTGCGTGGAAGGTGTCATAAACGGGGTTTTAAGTAGTTCATGTTACTACCCACTTTATCTTCATCACTTCTTTCCTGACATATGACGGAAACGACACGAAAATACTGAGTGGTGTGCATTTTGGATTGAGCGATAAGACAAAGTTACACTGGTAATCTTATATTATCTGAAAATAATGCAACATTCTCCGAAGGACAACTTATTTTTAACACATACCCATTTTCACAACCTCATTTGCTCACCAGTCCTTCTATACTGCGGCATACCAGAATGTCACACGAGTGTAATATAACGTAATGGATTCATCTAGACTGTTAAAATACCAGGAATACGCGTAGCATAACAACGAACTATAAACATGCTGGGTGCTAGACGAGATTAATTAACATGGAATTTATTACGGGACGGCGTTGAAAGGTTGGCTTTGACAGAAGGAAGCGGGTTCTCCGTGTCACAGAAGCGGTCAAGCAGTTCACTTGGTACGAACACGACAAAATTGTAATTTTGCGATAATATATTTATGTTGTGGGAAGATGTTTGTTTGAATTATTCATAATAGTATAGGCTAAGCAGTATTGTTTACTTGAGTTTTAAGTAAGTAAATGTTTGCATTGTTTTAATAAACGTTACATTTGTTGTCGTGTATGAATTTAAAACTATTTAGACTTCGTGTTTGTGGGTTTATATGAGGTTTGTTCCGTTGTGGCAACTATAAATTATTAATTCTAAGGAAATAGTAGTCGCTTGGGTGGTGGATAGAGGTTTTACCCGAAGCCTAGTGAGAGAAAGTTGCGACGCGATAATATTAGAGCAGATGTTGCGATTTTGCGAATAGCAAACTGTATAATTAGCAACTGTTGGGTAACATTAAACGTTTACATAGACATTAGGCTCATAAATTACACCACACGAGGATCTGAACTTCCCCTTTTGGAGAAGGCGTCGGCAACACATCAACCGGGAAGACATTCCATAAGCTTACAAATTTAGCAAACCCGTACGGTTGAATAATGTTTAAAGTCCATAGAATCATGAACTAATAACGAGCTCGAGACATGTGTTCAGAATGTTACAATACATGTTATTTGTTGTTTGAAAAGAAATGGCTGATATTTCATTGAATTGCCATCGATTCAGAAGGTGGTAAATTCCACAGAAGTTCCAGGAATCGTGATTTCTGGACAGTCCAACACTCCCACGTACAACAGGTAATGTGATGTATGTTGAACGTCGAACTCGTGCAAGATCATAATAAAAAACAGAGATAGCCAAACTATGAGTAATTAGAGCTGTTGATTTACGAGAATAGCAGAGCTAAATTAAAAAGGTTTAATTACATTATAAATTGGCATTGCCAACGTAGAGCAGATTCGTTTTGGGTTACACTACCAACATGCTCTATTTATTCGTTATTCTATAAGCAACCAAGCACCGACAAAGGAAACTAGCTACATGATATTCGTCCCTTTCTTGCAACCGCAACTAAATTCTTCTTAAGCAAACATTTGGAAACCAAACCTCTCACCTGCCTGATTTCTCCCCCCCATATTTTCAACTCTACCTTCGATCAACTCTCCTCAGCTTCATCTAGAATACTAATCTCTACTCATTCGTTCTTCTATTATACGTCTACAAAATACGCAGCCACATTTGTTCAAATTAGGTTCCCTTACCCTCCCCTCCCGTCCCACATCAGCGTTCGCTCCCAGCCTCTCACATGCTGGCCACTCTCCACGCCCACGTCACAGCCTCCTGCTGTCGGCCACGCGTGCCCGTGTATTCGTAATCAGTGCGCGGGCGTGCTTGCGTATGACGGCAGCGCGTGGGCGGGTCGGCTAGCCCGATGAGCGAGCGGGATGGAAGAGGCAAGAGGATGGGGAGAACGAAGCGGAGTGGCGAGTGCGAGGCGGAGCTGGACGAAAGGCATGGAAAGGCAGGGAGGAGGCGCTAATGGAGGAGCAGACTCGAGAGAGGAAAAGGAGAAACAAGTGGGAAGGAGCCACGTGTGTGACAAGCAACAGAAAGTGGGCCGCGAGGCGGGCCGCGGCGAGCCGGGGTGGGATAAGACTAGGCGTGGAAGCTAGGTCGTGGCGAGAAGAGG
>BOPP01000112.1:2122079-2135372 GCA_017312745.1 Gryllus bimaculatus | reverse complement strand
GATAGCGATACAGTCGCAAGTGCACGGATTGAGATTGGTAGCGAGGATGGTTCGCTACGAGACTATACGAAAGAATGCGTTATGACACAGGTAACTGGTATTACACCGCGGAGTTATGTAGGAGATAAGACTTACGGCACTCTCAGGGCGCCGCCCAGATTCTGAGGATGTTGCTTGAGCTTCACGGATGGCGCATTTATCCCTCAGATATACTGACTAAACTGGTTCTGCTTAGAGATAGAGACTCGTGCGAGAAGAAGTGGGGAAAAGGAATCGAGAGAGGCAGAACGGCGCTCTACGCCGGAGAGTACTGAGATACGGAGCGACGGAGAGGGCTAGGTATATGAGCTATGTGGTGGAGTTAAAATTGGGATATTGTATTGACGAAAGTGCGTAGTACGGAATGCTGCGAATGTAGATCATTGGTAGATGGGTCAGGTACGCAATAGACGGAATACAGAGACGGCCGACAAGGGGTAGTGACAAAGACTGTACTCAGCGAGGGGACAGGATGTGAGGTAGCAGCACAGACACCGACAAGGACAGGATAGGCAGGTTCGACAGACGGGGAGGCAGCAGCAGGCACGACGAGGACGGTGCGCGCACGCGGAGAGCAAGAGAGCGCGGAGTTCGCGTATAGGGCGCGGAGAGGGGAGGCGGCGAACTGGCGGGCATTAATCTCAGAGGCTGCCGCTCTTTAGACTCACTGACAAATTATCATACATCTCCTCGCAACCACCACCCGCTGAAACATATTTACTGCTGGTCCAGCGCGTCGCGTCATACTAGCTGACGACCCCAGCAGCTTGTTACTAGCTTAACTCAGCCTTATTCTGCTCCTTAGCGCATAGAGCGCTCGTATCTATGTTATTATAAACACACTCATCATATTGTGATGCTATCAGGAAGCGACGCTTCGCATATGTTGAGCGCTGTTCGCGCCTATATATCTCACTTTCTACAAATAGTAGATTAATCCCGATTGAATACTTGAGTTCTTAACTGTGTAATCTCTTCATATGGATATATAGTTTAATTATATTCATATCAACAATCTGTGCTCACACATATAATTTTCTTGATATATAATGCTATGAGATAGCATTGCTTTGTGGAATTCATCAGGTATGAAGTTCTTAATTATACGATGCGGATGATGCTGTGTGAAATTAGAACAGCACTATGCAAAACAATAGGTTGGAGGAGTATACATATGACCACACCGGCAATTACATAGATAAAACTGGAAACATTACATCACTCATAATACATATAAAGCACTTAGATTAATAACTCTATCTGCGCAAAAACGGAAAGTATAACTATAAGTTCTACAATCAATAAATATTTGAGGGTTCTCGGTACGTCTAGAGGAACTTTTTGATAGCGGGGTAATGCGCTATGATGCTAGATGGACACAAATTATAAGTTCAGATATCAAACAGATCTTACACTTATATGCCTTGACCGATTTATGTTAGAAGTGCTAGCACTAGAAACAATAATCTAAAATAATAGAAATATTATTAAACACAGGAAATTTATCATAGAAAGATAATTGAGAAAGCATCCTTGATTGCATTAAATCAAATCATAACAACAATCCAAAATTTAGAGACTATTAAATATTTATCATCAATCTATCAGATTCATTATTAATAAATCTATGATCATAAATTCTTCTCATTCCCTTCCCCAATCGCGCAGTGAGATCTCTCAATCGTATTCATCCTCTTAAGCTCTAGGTAAAAAATATAGTTCAATCAAAAAGTATCAAGACAGGATTCCCTCATAGGGTATCTCTTCCATCTCGTAAACTCAATTTTATAGTCATGACATGCAATGCGGTTCTTCACTTTCTACTAGGTTAATATATAAGGGATATAGAACCATACGATAGACACAGCTCTCGTCAAAATTATCACATATAAACTCCAAAACTGTTAATCCACAGTTTCTTTCAAGACAACGTTTTTATCAGACCGCCCTGAGAGAGAGAGGCAACGCATGCGGAATGTCCATCCTATCGTTAATGTGTAGAATATTGTATAATGACACCCCTGAAAGGCAGAAAATGCCGAACAGGTTGAAATAAATTTTTAAAAAAATCTGAATCTAAACAGTTATCTTTCATTGTCATCAAAACTTCCTGTTAATAAACTGTCCGCAGGTCACTTTAATTTTATGATTTTTGTCTAACAATGAATGAATTCTTCATTTTTATGAATCAGGATTTATTTGTCCATTTTTTTTCTGCCTTTCACATATAATATATTTAGCCACTAATATTTTTACAATGAATCTATTTTTCAGGGATATGTTGAACAGAGTTATTTGTAGTTTGCCCTCAAGCTTTCAGTAAAAAAACTTTAATTTACAAATCATTAGAAATAAAATGCTTCATTTATAAAGTTATTGAAACATTCAACCAGAGATTCCTACATGTTTCAACTCTAATAAAACATTTCGAAATTGCAGCAAAAATGGAAGTTTCCGTAGGTGAGAAATGTACTGAAATCCGCCTAATCCAATACGTCCATCGATGTACTGCACGTCTTCTGAAAAATGTTCCTCTGCAAAATTTATCCATCGCACCGAGTTGTTTTATTGCAGAACTTCGACGTTGGCGCTGGTCAACGTCGTTCGTTTTGGAATGCAAAGGCAAGGTTTCAATATTTGCATAACGAGTTGTGCGAACACGCTATACAGTACAGTATCCAATCCATGTGCCTTTCTTGGACACTGGACTGTGTTCGACTCGTCGTAGTCATTCTACGACGTAGCACATCACTACATGTTGTTTCACGCCCTGCACCTCGCTATTCCTCATTCCCAGAATACCGCAAACACATTTCATTGCAACCCTCTATCCACTAGGTAGACATCATGTATGTTTTCCAGATTTTATTTGTTCCAATTTTGGCCCTGTTTTTGCTCCACTAGTACAAATTTACGCGTTTGATTTCGTTAATTTTACTTACCCGCTGCATTAGCAATTGGTTCACGTGCGCATTCGTACGAATGGACAAGTTTTCAGGGATAATTTCGCTTTTTTAATACTACTATTAACAATTTGCAAGTAACTATTAATAACAGCATTTCAATAACATTTGGATATATATTATTTTCCAATTTATGCTATAGTAACTCAACAGTGCTCTGCTGCTCTCAACTGTGCTGTATTTTTTTTTATTCAGTCAAATCGACCTCCATATATTATTTTATAAAATCATTGAAAATATTTTTGTTTATTCAATACAACGTCAGCTGGAACTTTGCGCCCACGCTCTTCATCTTCTTCGGGTGGAATTTGCAAGAGATCCCTTTCGTCTATTTTGGCAAATATGAGACAATGCTCTCCTCACTTCTCCGCGTAAGCAAGGAAACACTTTCACTTGACTTCATAGACAAAAAATTCCGCGGATATTAATGATTATTTCATTTAGAACCTCGAACGAACGTTTGTCTGCACGCATATCCCATAGCTTGCTTCCACGGATCTCTGTAACTCCAATATAATAGGAGTCCCACATAATCCGATTAATTTCGCAATTATCATATGTACAGTCATCATACTCTGTTCTCACATTATTCATCCCATCGGCCATCCTATTACCGGTTGATCAACCATACAATTTCCCTGCCAAAGGAAAATATTAAAAAAGAAATTCGTACTTTTTTGTATTTCTCGGTTTTGAGTCGTGATCTGGTCTTTAGGCATTTTATGATGTACCTAGGTAGGAAGCTACGAAACAGGTAAGCAACAAAGCATAAACCAAGAGTTTCTAAGATTCAACGAAAGATGATACATAATAAATATGTATGACACAACGGAACGATTTTACAAAAGAGAAAATCCAACAAATCTGTTGGGGAAGTTCTGTACATCACACATTTCAAGAGCTTTAACAAATGTCGTTGCTATTCTAATGAAGAAAAATGTCCAGTAGATCTTTCCATATATGCAACAAAGTTGCCCAATCAACAGGCTAAATTAACTTCCCAACTCCCTTTCCTCCATTAATTTCCCACTATCTCTTCGCTACGTGCTTCTGCCCACCGATGCGCAACGCTTCCACGACACTACTTAATGTCGAATCATCCCCTGACACCGGTTGCGTCATTCTGACATCCATCCACAATTCTGCATGAATTTTTAGTGCCCAACTGGCACCCATTGTTACCAAATGTATTCAAACCGCAACCCGTCGACTAACGTTATTTCTCCGTTGCTCATACGATTGTCTCCAGCTGCCAAACTTTTTACCCCTGTCAGCAATACGTCATTTACTAATTCTTTCAAATTCTTATCGCTGCTGCTTTTCCGCATGATCAATGTAATTGTCTGTTCCTCTCCTGCTCCCACATATTATATTTTAACCATAATTTTTCATGATGTTACCTGTATCACTTCATAATATTTGAACAATATTGTGAACCAATTTTCCATACCAATGACTTCTCAAGTTACTTTGCCCAACGGTTCTACCTCCATTCCACCATTAATCCGGTCACTTCGCACACACCTCTGCACTGCTGAACAGTGGGGGTCGGCGACATGCGCCGGGGCAGGCCGGCCTCCGCCCAGACTCGCAACGCTGGGGCGGCGCAGCCGTCTACGGCGCGTAGAACAGCGGGTTTTTTCCCACTCGCGCGCATTAAAACGAGAGAGGCGTTCGTATCCGAGCGCGCGAGGCTGCCCGCCGGCATCATGGGCTGCTACACGCGACCAGAACCGGGGTTTAAAATAAAAGGAACGGACGAGTGCGGTGGGCCAAACCGAGCTCCCACGCATTCCGGCACTCGTAATAGACGCATTTGGTCATGCGCTCATTTTTTTTTCTTCTTTTTCCTCTTTTTTCGTGGCTTTGTTAAATATTCTGGGTTTGTTGTTTTTCTTTTTTCAACACGGTGCGTTTTTAAAAATGTAACTTCATTGTAAAGAGTACATTATTATTATCATGGGGTCATAAGCTGAAAAAATATCAAGCTTTTCCAAGCCGTATTATATTATCGTAAAATGCACACTTGCGTTTTATCCATGGTTCAGCAAGCATCAGGATACCGTCTTCAAGCTTTTTCTTTACACACGATTACTTCACAGCCACCGTGATCTGAACTACATAACATTAAAGAGCTCATACGCAGCAAGAAGCTCCTTCAAATAATAGCGCATAAGAACTTCTACAATTTGCTTGTGACACAGAAGCCGGTTTACGATAGTCCAGTGAATAGAAACACCTCAACAATCCTCCGGAACAGCATTACATCTATTTCGATCATTGTTCAGAGCCAATCTTTAGTCTCTGCTACGTGCCATCTCACGTCGACAATGATGAGTGCCTCATATCTACATCCCTTTATTAACCCACCCGGGCGAGCTAGTGGCTTTCTATTGTGTGAATATGGATGCAATAGGAAGGAAGGGTCAGCAATATTGCTAAAGGGTAGCGAATCCGTGGAAACGGCATTATAGTTCACCCTTTCCAATAGCCCTATGAATCATTGTATTATCTTTCATACTCGCTTTAGTCGAAGTGTCTACATCTTCTACTGCTTTCGTATATTATACTCGAACTTCTGGGGAGTGATGAAGTCATGTTTCCGATGCGAATAAATAATTAGCTGTACACATTATTAGGAACACCACACATCTCCGGTTGGTAAAATAAGCGAAAAACGAAGACATTTTGACAGAAATATATTTTTTTTCATACATTTAAAAAGATTTGCCAGACAAGAGCCTGGTAAGATATCTAAAAAGACCAAGACAAACACTATTGTGTATATTCACCGGGAATTCCGTTCTTTCAAACTCATAGACGTATCCATGAATATTTTACAATCAAACAGTATCTCGCAAAAATATTTATACGACGAAAGCGCCTAACCGAAATGTTTTTCGAGTGAGATGAATGTTATCCCGAAATCGTCGGAACCGACAACGAATTTTTCAAAAGCCTAATTTTTAATGAATTTTTCAAGCTCTAGATAGCAATCACAACATATAGACAATCGAAAGCGCCACGCATAGATTACACACACACAAAGCAGTCAGAAGACGCCACGCAACCAGCCCGAAGAGTACTTGATGTGCAGTGACCGGCGAAACGCGGAGAGCGGGAATGCTGCAGAGGTTGAAGAGGTCAGCGCTGTGCTGTGGCGGTGTTGGCTGCCGCCACTGTGGGGCGATGTGGCGCGCGCGACGAGGCCGGGGTGTATTCGACGCGTGGCCGGTACTGG
Organism: Gryllus bimaculatus; assembly: GCA_017312745.1. NCBI lineage: Eukaryota > Metazoa > Arthropoda > Insecta > Orthoptera > Gryllidae > Gryllus > Gryllus bimaculatus. The sequence goes on along the minus strand of BOPP01000112.1, from coordinate 2,129,129 downwards.
CGTTTGTACGAGGAATAAATTTACCCGAGGTAAGCTTCCCTAAATATTGCTTTTTGCAAATTTATATGCGACTGCTGACTCACGCAAAACACCGGGAAGCTTCAATTCTATTTATTTGTCAACGTTCGTTGAATCCCAAACCATACTTTTTTCTTGTGGGTTTTTATCGTAGCGCTCCACATTTTACGAAATGGGAAAGCTTTTTATATTAACGTGACCACTATTCGCATGAATAATAATGTTTTATTGAAATTCTACAATGCAGTAATATGGGGATATTAGAATTACCCAGAAGAGGGTAATTGGTGAGCTCTTGTAACAATCTTTGAAATAGTTACGGGTGAAAAATACTCTTTGAAAGAAACTAATAAATTCTTTATAAAACTAAATAGAAAAAATCAACTTGACATCACGAGAAGAATGCAATTAGAAAAAATATTTGAATCTCTGACTCGGAAAGATAAGATATAGCCTACTCAATACACTTTTAGGTTACAACCTGCAGCGGTTCAATTCAGCATTTGAGGTATCCCACGTCAATTCTTTGAAACGTTTGAAATGAAGTTCTGCCGAGTACTTTCATTGCTTGTCCCCAAAGGATCCTCACGTCCACTTGCCTGCTTCATAAATAAATCTAATTAGTTTCCAATCTCCATAACCAGTTTTATTCATCAAACATTTAGAAGGGAAAAGGGCAACTTTAAGACTCTTAAGTGGCACCTGCAAGATTCTTAGAAGGATATTTTATAAATTCAGCTCGGCTCATAACTATTATCACATTTTTGCATAACATTCTAATCAGTAATGTAACTTATAATTTTAGAACGCTAACAAATCATCTTCGTAAATCTATTGGACATTTGAAGGGCTCGAAGGTAAAACAGAATAAATAAAAACTAATTGTTTGTAAATATTATAACTTCTGCTGCCCTCTTATTCACCGCAGTGTTGATACTCAAATAGTTCAATTTAATGAAACCCCGCCCCCCCCCCCCCCCCGCCCCCCCTCCAGATTGTCTACGGCTGTTTGTAACTTCAAGAAATCTACTGAACCCTTAAATCATGTAATTATATGAAAAAAGAAGAATTCGCTGTCGTCCTCGAGGTTAGACGGCCAATAGTGGAGTTCTAAGCTGTAAATGTTTTAACCCGTAAAATACATACCTACGTATTTTATTATTAACATAATTTTTTGGAGTAAACAAATACGATAGTAATAAAAATTAAGAACTGTGTGCTTGTTTTAGAAAATAAAGTTGTAAACCGGTGACCGGCGGTGACAACTGTTTCCCTGGAATTTGAAAACCAGAATTCCACAACTCTCATAAACAAAAAAGTAAACTTTTGTACCAAGTTCCAAATTGCTAAAACCGGTCAAAATGTATTCGCGATTTTTCGCTCTACATAGCTTACACTACCACCCTCCTCTCGTCTCTTTTCTTCTCCATTGCAAATGTTATACGAATCCCGTTTTCCCTCGCACATCTGTGTTTTTCCAAGTATCCTTCGAAGCATATCGTCCATTCAGAGTTTTGCACTTTCAGCAGCTCGGCCCCTTGCGACGCGATGCGGTAATTCGCGCGGGCCGGTGCTGGCGGCGGCCAATACTGGGGCGGGGGGGGGTAGCCGGGGCGCCGCTGATTGGCACTTGTCAGTCACGGCGACAACATTTATTCAGCCGGTCGCGCAGTGCTGCGCCGCAGCTGTAAAAACCGTGAGAGGCGATCGAGGGATATAGAGAGCCCGAGGGAGAGAATCACACATAGTAGGAAAGCTTGGTGAAGGTGAGGTGAGGCACAGGTGATGAGAGGCGATGCGTGAGCTGAAGTGAGACGCGAGAAGAGATCAGGCCCTGAGGGGGAGGTGAGGTGAGGTTGAGGTGAGAGAAATGAAATGAACACGAGATGAAATGAAGTGACAGCAGAGGTGAGATAAAGCGCGGAAAGAAGTAGGGTGAGATAGGCGCGAGGCTGAGTTGCGGCAGAGGTGAGGTGGAAGATCAAAATGAGGTGAGACCGAGATGAGGTAAGTTGACTACGAGGTGAGGTGAAGTGACACAGCGAGGTGGGCTGAAGTGAGTGAAGAGCGAGATGGGGAGGAGTGTGAGGTGGAGGCCGCAAAGACAACCGAGCCATGACTGGGTGAAGGACGAGATTGAGGGAAGGGAAGGGCAGCATTATAATCAGCGCGAATTAATAAAGGGGTAAAAGTAATAATATGCTTCCTCCACTTGCTACGAATCACAATATTTTAGTTAATGGCGAATTCCATGGTCCTAATCGGTATACTGACTTTGTACAAATTATCTTCATTGCTTTGGTAGGTATTCTTTTATAAAGAGATAACTAAGGTAAATCATTCTAATCGCTAGAATCATGTGTATGGTAAGGATTTTGTAATTGTCAATTGTTTTCGCATTTAATTATAATCTAACAGGAGGAAACTAAATTAAATCGTATCATTGTATTACGTTTTCTAGTCTTTTGGGAAAGACCAAGTGGTTTTAGGTATTGAAAATGTATATGCTTCAGATAATTATAATAACGAATATTTTTCCATAATTAAGGAACTGAATATTTTGCCTCAGAAAAACGTTTCAAATTAACCGAAGTAATAACTATACAATATTTTCAGCTCAGGTAGGATTGCAATATTAATATTCAAAATACACGAATTATAATATTCTCTACTTCAAACCAGGCATAAAAAATGTGCTTACAATTCCAATAATTTGTTTTTCAAAAGATTTGACAACACTCAAGAACAGCATAAAATTAAGCAAGAACCTCCGCAACTGTGCAATAAAAAATATTAAAAAGAATGGTTTTTTAAAATAACAATTCGAACGAATGTAGTCAACTGCCACAAAACATCATGTACAATAATGAATCGGCGTCAATTTAAATAGATTGATCATCAAGTATATGTTCAGAATATTCGGAAATAAACGGTGAGCCAATCCATTTATAATTTATACAAAAGGATAAAAGGTATGTGTTATTTTAGTTTTATGACCTTATGTAATGTAAAATGTAATTAATGGATTTAACTGACAATGTGTAACAATTTACATTGATTAGTACTACGAAAAATACATATTAAAACATGGTTTTTTAAAGTTTTATCGGTGTTAAACATGCAAAATCAACATTTAATTTTAACGTTAACATACCCCTGATAAGAGAAATAAGATGATTCCGAAACATTCTGTGTAAAGAATGATTTCATAAATAAAAATGAAATATACCATTATGACATATCATTAATAATGCATTGCTGACAATAAAAGTAAACATAGAACACACTATGTAACCAATTTAAAAGAATAAAGTTCAGCTAATGATAGCATTAATAAAAATGAAAAGTGTTTATCTACCAGCTTCATAATTATTTTCTCTGTTGAGAACGAGGTCATTTTCAAGTTCAGATACTCTTGCGAAAATGCATTTACCGTGCAACTTTGATATTTATTTTTCTTGTAGAATCACTAAGTTTCTACAACGTTTATTTTTCGTTTTAACCTCCCACACAAGATGAGATTTTTTCTCGTACTGAGGATTTAAGCAAGCACTGCTCCTTTCAAGAGCTTACAACCAAGTGTCATGGATGATAAATGTTGATAAATCCATTATTAAACATACATCAATGTCGGCTTTGTTACTTTGACTGAACTCTACAAACAAATACTGTTACTTTCTGGGCGCTAGTCTGACGCCTTTCAGGGCATTTTCCTTTTATTTTATAATAATTCGTTTTCTTTTGTTATTTTTCCTTTAATATACTACATATAAATTTAAGTGCTGCATTAGTATTTTTTATTTAAGTATTTATTATTCCCTGGTTTTCTGTACTGACAGAATTCTAGCTAATCCCTTTTTTGGGCATTAAGTGTAAATACCAAAATAATCTTATGGGCGGGCAGCCCTCTTATTCGGAGCATAAAGGCTGTCGCATGCCGTCAGCTATTTCGTAAACAGTGACGCCTTGAGTACGAGAACTCTTTCGGAACGAGGCAGTATAAATATTAGGCGGTATAGACAGATCAAATGTTTGAATTTCAGCCAAAATCTGGGAATGTGTTTATTGCTTATTAAGGATTTTTTCTCACTTCCTCGTTATGTAACAACCCTTAGACACTTCTCACACGACCGGAAGTACATACTTTTCTCTCAATTTCTGTTTTTTCGCGTTGAAAACTGGACTACAGGCTTTTGTTCATAATTTACGAATTACGTTTCTAAGCACGTTACTGCTATTTGTGCACTACCAACTAGTCCAGATAACGCGACGTAAATACCAGGGAACTTCAGGAACGCCCCTGTTTTTGCGCGATGTAATATCTCGGCGACATATAGAAGCGCAGCGCCTAAAGCGTCGCAGGCAGTGGCGTATTTCAGATTCCAATGCCAGATAACGTTCCATAACATCAGCGCAAATACAAATAAAGGGCAAGTAAGAGCGGAGGGTGCGCAGGATATCTTTCTACATCGGGTCAGCAGCTGCAATTTCGTTCCGAGGGGTGCATTCCGAGCACACACGTTTCCCGCGGGGCTCGTTCAGTGAGATGGGGAAGCAGCGCTTTGAAGCGGATTGTGCGGCTTTTGCAAACACGTGGGCACGTTTTCGGCAAGTTTCTGATCGAAACACTAATATCTGACATACGATATTGTAAGAAATAATCTAAGGTTGGTATAGTTAAAAATGGCTAGCGGGATTTCCTATTCCTGTCATAAAACTTTTTATATTTGAATTCAGATAGCCAGGAACGGTACAAGAAGGGCAGATGACGGGCCTAATAGGCCTGCATAAGCGACTCAATTTTAACAATAATGCGCTTTTTTTTTGTCCCGCCTTATGTTGTATTCTCCTTCGAATGTCTTTACGCTTGGTGAATTAGTTTTTTGCAGAAGCCATTCATGTCATAGAGACTACTGGGTAATTAGCATGTTTTTTGGTATGCTCATATAGATCACATATTGTTGGATTCAATTATTACCGACATAACCTACCTATATTTATTTGCGTAAAAAAATCCTTTTGTGATTAAAAAATATGTGAAATTACATTATGAAAATTGAATTAAAATGAAATGTTAATTCAGCTTGCATCTACAACGCAACACCAGTTTTTTTAATATTTTATATTTTCATAGGTAATAATTTCCCCACGAATAATATCAATATACGCGTTGGCAGTGGAGGTTACTGGCACGCAAATCTAATTTCCACTGCGTTTCACAGAGGGTGTGCCCTTTTTTCTGGTGAACGGATAAACGAGGTGGGCACGATCCATCTGCAGATTCGCACAGGGCGCTTGAGGCTGCTACGGTACCGCTTCAGCATTCGGCTCCACGGCCTGCTCCTTCCTCGAGACACCTCTCGCCACAACGCACGCCGCAGTGGTGCCGGCGGATTTCCACAAGTAAGGCATGCGAGACATCGCTGTTAATGTTTTCAATTGTCCGATGTATTGAGAATGTTTTTTTGAACATATTTAACATTTTAAAAATTCCAAATCACAATTTTGTAAGAATTCATAGACTTATGGTACCACTGTTTTTGTTAGAACCAACTGTTTGTAACTACCCTCAATCGAGCAGACTATACCCGCCCGAGATAATACCTGTGGCTCTCGTATTAGATTATTTCTGCAGGTAGGTATCTCAACCTGGTGGCAGAACACTACAATTTACGTTCTACAACTAGGAATAGTAATACAATTGTATACTTCGTCGAATATTTCTTTTGTCTTTTCTCGTATTTCGCATAAGGAGAATGGGTTTTAACTACTTTCCATTCAAATTTCAATTATAAGTTCATATCCAAAAAGTTTTCTGAATTATTTTTGTTGCGTAATTGCTAACAAAATATTAGCAAGTTCTAAACGAGCTTTTAAAACATTGAATGTTTTACAAACATTGATGTTATTTGGCCGATTGATTCGATTGACTGAACGATTGATTAGGGATTCCGGCACAGCAGTCACCAGATGCAATCAGCCGCGTAAGTGTAATGGCATGTTTTTATGCTTGGGAAGGTGGCGGAGGTTTTTTTCTTCCCGCTGTATGGCGAGATCCGGCGCCGAATCTAACCAGTCGGGCTAGCGGGACTTTTCCCTGAACGCATGCATCTCGCCAGGGAGATATTTCAAATGAATTGTCAAAATTTTCCAATTGATTTGTTTAAAAAACGGATGATTTCAATTTTAATACAAAGTAAGGAGTAATGTAAAATTTTAACTGTATTTTAAATAGAACTAATGATTAACCCGAATCGCAAAGGTCGGGGCAAATTGGGAAATACAAACCGAGGACTGGATGAACGACGCAGTTGAAGTAAAACCCTCCACAGCTACTACGTCATTGCTCTGCGTTTTGCCCGTCCACAGCTGCACCTGCGCCGCGTCCGCGCGCTCCTGCTGTCGCGCCAGCAGTTCTAGCCGTGACGCAACTCGATCGCGAATTCGGGAGCCCCCGGGCGCGACGAAGCGAGACGTGGAGGGGCAGGACGACAAGGGGAGGGGAAGGGCGACAAAGAGAAGGACAAGATGAGGAAAGAGACACGACAAGGAGGTGGCAGGTTGAAGAGGGGAGGCGAGAGGCAGGACGAGGCGGTGCGGAGCGGAGAAGAGAGACGTGGAGCGCGAAGGGCGGGGAGGGGGAATGGGCGAAGGCGGGACACGGGCGCGCTTTTAGCTCACTGCATAAAACATCGGCCACTGCAAACACCGTGAAAAATGCGTGGTGAAGCGGTCGCGCTCTCCGACCAGCGCTTTACTGCAACCCGCCCGCCCCCGCGCGGCGCTCGACTTGTTAAAAAACACAACTCGGGGTGCACGGAGCGCGCGAGGGGCGCTGTGGTTCATTTCTACAAAGTGCACAGATGAGTTATGTGTAATTTAATTATATATAACTAATATTAAAATACAATTCAATAATTTTGTTAATTATAATACATTGTGTACTGATCTGAAATCTAATATAGAATGGATGAGTGGAAATACACCAGCAAAATACTTAGGAGTACTACTTGCCACCAAACTAAACTGGAA